>SEOQ01000039.1:0-71171 GCA_004679275.1 Dentipellis fragilis
CTTCCCAGTCGCGTTGGAAGTAGTTTCAGCAAATTGCACGCCGAGCCGTAAATCCTATTGTTGGAAATCTGTACCATCTGATCCCTAAGGCACTCTGGGGGAGATTCACTGTCGGGATTGACCTGGTTTGCAAGTCCACTCTGCGAGAGAACACTCTGATTGAAGGTGAGACTGGCTGCAAAAATTCCGACACACAGACTGATACTCGAAGAGAAAAAGTGGTCCTCTGGCTTGTCGTGCTGAGCATTGCTCAAGGCCAGAAACCGAGAGGTCTTGTTACCCTGGCCGGTGCCCATCCATGCGAGTAGATTCGAGAGGCCATGTTCCGAGGCAAGTTTCCAGCCGGGCAGCTTGACGTTCAGAAGAAGGGCCCCTTGGTTGAAATGACGCACGGGATCCACCTGATCACGATCCGCCGCCCAGGTTTTCTTGCCGTGCGCGTGATGATGGCCTGTCAGAAAGAGTCGCAGTTCTTCCTTTCCGGCCGGATGACCGCCCCTTTCTCGGAGGGCTTCGCGGAGAATAAGACCGAGCACGCCGTAGTGTGCATGACAACCATCTCGTAGGATGACCGACGGTGTCAAGTGGATAGTTTCACCATCCCCTCGAGGGCGTCGAGTTGTAGTGCCGGTGACAGACCCGCTGGGAGAGTGGTCAATGCCAAAGAAGTAAGAGTCGGCGGAGATCGGTGTGTGCTTTTCGAACTGCAAGGCTCGCCACAGGACGTGATGTCCCATCTCACGAGCATGGTCCATGGCTTGTTCAGACACGTTGTCCTTCAGCCATGTCTGCAGACCTGCCAGCATCTCGTCAGGATTTTCTAAGAGTGTCTTCTCCAGCCTCTTCTCATCGATGGATTTTGAGAAGAAGAGTTTGGTGGGTGAGGTCAGGATCGTGTGGATGCTACTGGATGCAAAGATGAACTCTTCGCCGAGCGCGGTGATAATCGACGACAGAATGGCTCCTCGAGCGATGCAANGCNCGCNCACGGAATCATTGGAAGTCGATGTGCGGCGCCGAGCATTGAAGTATTCATCGGGATCCAGGAGCTGCGGGCCTATCACATGATCCAAAATAATGTCCTTAAAGCATCGCCTCTTGTCGTTCTCTGTGGCATCGGTTCCTGTGAGGGATGAGCATTTGTTGAGCTTGATGGTGGCGTCTGCTCTACGAGGAGANGGTACGAGGCNNAATAGATCAGCGGGCAGCGGTGCGAGGTCAGGATGAACAACCTTGCTGGCAGCAGTGGGGACCCGAGCTCGCTTGCGATTCCTCCCGTTCCTGAGGTTCTCCTTTCCCTGATCCACAAAGCGAACGACGTAATTGATCAGATCGGAAAAGCNTGGATAATGTTTGGAGAGGTGTTCGGGTCCCAGTTGGTGTGCGTGGAAGAGGACATTGGTGAGGCNTTCCAGACCATGACACATGAAGTCGTACAGGATCACGAGACAGCGGCAATGCTGCCAACGAATGTAGCCCATGAATACCGCCAGCTTGATTGACAATTTTGCGATGTCGGGCAGGATGCCGATTGTATCTAGCATGCGGTCGTAGATGTACGACACCCCCAAGCTTTGATCTTCACGTGCGTCGAGGTTGTTATCCTGTAAAGGATTGCATGCGAGGAAGGAGGTGGCCCTCTTTTGTTGGAGGTCAACTTGTCGCACTCTCTGCAAGATCACGAAGAGGTCCGCCTTATCCCGGCATATCAGGTCCGAGTCTGAGAACGCCGTGAAGGCTGCCCGAAGCTGACAAGACTCTTTCTCGATCCGGCTGGCGTCAAAGAGTTCCTCCAACCACTNGGCATTAGTGACTCGAGCCGGCCACNCGAATTGGTCAATGGCCGGCCGGTTTTTGCTATACTGGTTGTATTGATCCACTAGCTCTTTGGCGGCGCTGTTGGACNCGGTTAGTAGAGTTTTCATGTGTGAAGAATACCACGCANGGTAGGTCCTCTTCTGTGTACCANTGATTATCTTCATTGGGATAATTCTTGAAATGCACCAGGTACCATGTCTGGCCGTCATCTTGTTTCTAGTATATTTATTCAGTCAGGCAACATCCATCACGACAATGACAAACGTACGTGGTTCACNATGGCGTCTATCTCGTAGTCCCTCTCGCACCCCTCTCCGCCGGGGCGATAGGTGGGCCATGCATTGTCCTGTGTTTGATCGTCGTGTGGGGTTTCATCAGCCAGGGCGAATGTAGCATTTTGTGCCCCTGGNGACACCGAAGCTGTCACAGATATAGAGGTTGACTCGGCNTGCGAGGAGCCACGTTTACGCTTCCGACTTGAACCGGGTGCCGTCCGACTTGAACCGGGTGCCGGTGAGTTNGCTTGAACGTTGGCTTGTGTAGACGATCTCGTCCTGAGGACCATATGATGAGCAGTGGTGCACGTGGCCGGATCCATGCCGGCGTATCCGGCCATCGTGGAAGCCGTGGTTTCAGGCTCAGTAGGAATCACGGACGGTCGATCGTGCCGAGCGCTATCACGGAGAGCCGTATTCTCAAGACGCGGCCCCCCTGGCGATACCGAGGCTGTCACGGACGTCGAGGTTGAGTCGGCTTTCGAGGAGGCACGTTTGCGCTGCCGAGGTGCCAGTGAATCGGCTTGCACGATGGCCTGTCCGGACGATCGCGTCCTCCGGGCCGTATGGTGAGCCGGAGTGGGTGTTGTCGCCCCCGAGGTGTCATCTCCCGCAGCCGTGGAAGCCGTGTTCTCAGGCTCCGTAGGCGGCGGCAACGCTTCTATCTCTCGAGACGCGGTGGAGTTGGGAATAGTCAGCTGTCGGTTCTCCCGCATGCTATCACGGTGAGGCGTTTCGTCAAGAAAATGGGCCCCCGGTGACACCGACGCTGTCACAGATGTAGAGGTTGACTCGTCTTCCGACGAGCCACGTTTACGCTTCCGAGGTGGCGGTGAATCTGCTTGAACGATAGGCTGTGTGGCCCTCAGGGGCATAGGCTGAGAAGCAGTGGGTGTGATGGTCGCATCTTCGACCGTCCTGGCAGTCGTGGTTTCGGGCGCGGTAGGTGTCGTAGAGGCCTCTGTTGTGTTGTCTTGAGGTGTGAGTAGAGCATCCTGTGGACTCTCACCCGGAGCAAGCTTCGATGCTCCGCCAGACACGTATAGACTGAGGACCCCTTGGTGCGGGAGAATGGATGCCGTGCGCACAAATTCATCGATTTTTGTCTGATTTACTCTGAGTCGGAGCCTGCAAGATGTTAGCATATGCACGACACATGTCAGCCGAGACATACCAAGGTTGTCCTTGAGCGGTGACAACATCTCCGGAGCGCATTTGCAGTTTCAGTATATGCTGAGATATGGAATTAGTATATGCAGTCAAACGCCATGCTGAGCGACGCACCTGTCCTGTGGGTAACATCTCCTGTGCCAATACTTGCTGGATAGCCTCGTCCGGAGGGAGGGCTTCGTCAAATTGTGATCTACGCGGACAATTTCTTGCCAGCTCTTCTTGTCGTTCCTTGTACATGGCCTTCGTGAGCCCCAAATAGATGGAGCGACGCTGGTTGTAATAGGTTTTGTACAACCCACGCCGGTGTGCTAGAACATCGGCGTTCGCAGGATCAGTGTGGTCAAAATCGAGCAAAGCGAGGGGCTCGCTTGTGCCATCCGCGCGTACATGATTGATCTTGCTGAGTAGACTGTTGACGGTCGTGTCCTGGATATCGAGCCCCATGACAGAAAGAGTGTTCAAGAAATTAAATGTAGCCTCGAGAGCGAGACGAGTAGAGGCGTCGCGGGGAGAACCCAGGAGATGGCGGCCATCCTGGGAATAATTCTGAGATTTCAGTGCACTGCTGGTCATAGCTCCGTGGTTGCCAAACACCGTAGGGGGGGACACAGAGTAGGCCGTTCGCCGCTGGACTGCGGCCCCACTCTGATAGATAACAAACCCGACCCTATTGACGCAATGCATCCATAGCTTGTCCAGGTTATCAAATCCGACTGGCTCGTCGCCCGATCGGCAAGGATGGGCAGAAGGCGGGACTTTGGGGGAGAAGCCAGAATGGAGATCCACTGCTGGAAATGACGTGAAGAGGATCCAGATATCCAATTCACGTATATACAGGCCATCCCTGGCAAAGATGAACATGCCGAGGTCTGAGCCTGTCTGCACGTCAGTGGTGAGGACATCAGAGCTTGAGAGTGGCAACACACCTCGAGGGAGCCGGAACAAGAGTATAAAAAGCGTAGGGGTGGCGAGGCAGTCAGACCGGTCGACGTGAAAGGCGCCCTGAACACTGCCGATCCACTTGGACAGATCTCCTCCGGAGAAGCTGGAGGACACATTCATTTGTACGCCGGTCCCGGAAGGATCAAGACCGCCGAAGGAGAACACGTTATTGAGCCACGAGTGAAAGTCCAACAAGTCCATTTCACGCTTGGAGAGGCAATGAGGCATCACCTTGCGGTACAGCGAGTGCAGAACGATCAAGATTTGGGATATTCGGTTTCGGGCTTCGGGGTAGGATGCTTGTACGGCAGGAACGATGGTCCCGAGCCCGCTCCCTTTCTCTATTGTCGATGCCAAGTTGTAAGAGTCTCGCAAGATTCTCCATGCTCGTAAGTGGCTACATTCAAGCGCCGCTGATGTATGCTGCTTAGCATTGGTTCGGCATCTTTTGCCGCATTACAAGCGCCACAATTAGGTACAAGCCAGAGGCCAATTCTCCGATGGCCCACGTGCGGGTTACTTAGCTTGTTTTTTTGAAGTCGCACCCTCTCCTGGAGCCTCGACCTCCGAGTCATGAAACAGGATTGCCGTCGCACGAACTTGAAGCCGCCATATCTTGAAGATATACATTACACTTGTGCCTTTCTAGCGTCACGCAATTACAACGACTTCTGCAGACTCGTGTGGAGTCAATTTCGCGACATTTGTCAAGACGCAGGCATCACGAATTGGACTCCTCCCTAGCACTGTAAGTGAAAGGCGAAAGATGTACTCATTTTTCTATGTCCCGTAGCGCCAGGTTGCGGGCGGGAAGGAGACGATTGTGGAACGAGCACTCCCGGCAGCCCAAGAGCGCCAGGCCTTTTCGACTAGGTGCGTCAGAAAGGACGACTCGGCGATGCGTTAAAATGCATCAATCTAATGCGACTCCTAGAACCAACTCAATCGTGCAGCCTGTCCATCGAATGGATGACATGGCATCGTACGCATCGTCACTCAGAGGCGATGGCCGCACGCATCTGAAGATTCGGCCCAGAAATACGACAGAGCCTCTCGCGACGCTCACTTCACTCAAGACCATGCCCTGCTGGCACCGAGGAAAATGACTTGTGGTCCTGTGACACCTTGCATCTTTCCTATGGTCAGCGGCGACACTATCCGCCGTGCCTTCGACAACTCGAAGTGGTTCAACACCTCCGTTGGAGATGTACTAGATATGGCCGTGCAGGATCTGAGGTGAGACCTACAGCTGTCTGAATCGACGACCCGAGATGAACTTCATCTGCTCTCAGGTCTGGCGTTCATCCATGGATCGAGAATCGCCCATCGTGTCAGTCCCTGTACCCGAGTATCTCGTAAGGTTGGCAACTAAGACACGATTTCTAGGATGCGTTCGCAATAACTTCGTCGTTCAATGGTAGTCAGGCTTGTTTGCTAGACGCGATCAAGCTGCATGCCAATATCGCGCCCCGAGTGTTACTTCTTGTCTTCGAATCGACTGTGGACTTCGAGCAGGGTATTGATCTGCCAGAAAGGACATTCGCCGGCGTTCTCTTCGACAGCACGGAGCTGGAGAGCAAGTCAAGACACATGATCCGAGCCCGTGAGTGAGTGAGTCCAATGTTGCGCATTTGTCTGTACTCAACCAAATGGTAGATTGTTCGAGAATCGCCTAACGTGGTTCAGCATTTTCCCTCGCTTCAAGTGTCTGAACATGCTACCGCCCCGATGTGGAAGATACGAGCCCACCCCAAAAGCTCACGGAAGCGCAAGAGAGCATATCGCATACTTTGCTTTCGGCGTCCCCTGCCTTAACCCCGAGAACCGCCCCACGCTTCCAGATCCCATGCGATCGCGAGTCGGTTGAACACGCTGGAAAGGCGTGCGCGCGGATCATTCCACTTGTCCTAGGTTCCTGTAAGGTGCGCGCGGTACGTCCAAATTTTGGAACGCTCACACGCTCACACACGCTGACCCCTAAAGAAAGGAGGTCCTCGGACTCTCGTTCGATATCACTGCGGAATTGATATGCCATCTTGGGGGAGGTAGGTCGGATTGGGGTTGACTATGCATTAGGCATAATGGCCGCGATACTGACTACAGGCGTTGGTGAAATTTCAACAAGCTCCTGAACTGTCCCGAAAACACGCATGGGTAGGACGATTCCATTCCTTATCGGCGATCTTTCCGTTCGGCGAATGATGGTACTACCACAACTAGTGGTGCTAGTGCACTAGTGGTGCTAGTGCGTAGAGTAGGCAGTGTCTGGCATCACATCGTATTGAAGTGCGTTATCTGAGCTCATTCCATGGAATCTACAATTAGTTGACGTGCTGCTTGGGAAGCTTATTGCAGCGTGCGCACTATACCAGCGCCTCCAAATATTACAAATACTATGCCGCTGTCAACACTGCTGCTACCGTTGCCTGGGCCCTGTCGCGAGCTTCCCAATATCGATGTCTAGTCCCTTACTCCTCGGAAACGTCATTTCTGCCCCCGCAGAACTCCGTGCTGGCTGTGGTCGATATCACGAATTTAGGTAACTCCGTCGTCTGCCCTTGCCATGTGACGGTGAACCTACACATATCTGCGACAATATATCTCATGCCCGGGCTCGCATGAGCGTTGTGCTACACCGGCATTCGGCGTGCACACGCGCTCACAGGATATCTATGTTACGATCATCCACTCAATCGGGCTAGTGGATGGGCCATATTCTGCGGATAAGGTAACATGTTCCGGCGACAACGTCAACGGAGGCCTGGTGATCGAGTGCTTTCTTCGCTCTTCGCCGTAGAGGCATCGAGATTCTAACAAAACCACGAGCCTAGGAAAGTCATCGCCTCCGAGTAGCTGCGAAGCCTCACAAGGATAGAAGATCGCTGGGTCAAACTCCGCTGTTTCGTGAGCACATGTTTTCCACGCCTTGCTCCGCCTCCTCGAGGACCTGACACATACCTCCTCCTTTTGATAGCATCACAGCTGCTAGATGAAGTTCTCAACGCGAAGTATAGTCAACTCAGAAATTTACTCGTACAATCGTGTAAATCTCATGAAACTGCTTATCGGCTGCTCAAAGTCCCTATACCTCGCCTCTTTGCAAAAGTTGAACCCACAGGTCGCTTGTTCGCTCTTTATAGAGCTGAAGAGGTTGCCCCAGTGGCAGTGCACGGATCAGCGACGATGAAAATCGTTTGGCTTTGTCGAATTCCAAAACGTGCCGCAGCTCTCAGGAACCTAGGACAGCAGAATGATGCGCGCTTGTCGTTTGAACAATGGGAACTGACACGCATGGGGTTCCAAGTCCAGGACTTCTCGCGTCGGGTTATGCCGGCACAAGACCTCATCAATTGGAAAGCTTGTGAAGGTAAGTACAGGTGCTTTGGCTTATCGTAATTCTCGTTCGATATCTAATCGCTCCTCCCATCGGGCTCTTCTGTCCTCTGCAGGCGAAGCATTCACCGCAATATCGCCTCCTGCGACGATAATCATCTACAGCGGGTCGTAACCCAAGATCCCACGGATGGGCTGTAGTCGGCAAATAAGGCATTAGGTGCTTCCGGTCTTCCGGCACGCAGTGGCACGCGCACAGGAGCATCAAAATCGCGCTGTGCTAGCCGAACGCCAACGGTGCTCGTCTCTCAACCAATGCAACAAATCCTACGGTTTTGGAAGATTGCTGAGCAGATGTTGCTGCTAGCACAACGAACGCTAAATATTTACGCTCTTCCTGCCTCCACGAGAACCTGAAATGTTCCGCTGACTTGCCGTAGACTCTTTGCTGCGACACCAATCCCGTTCGGCCATCGCGCTGGAATGCAATGGATGTGGGGAGATCCGATAGAGATACTATCGTCAGCTCTCCGCTGCTGTCCCTGGGATGATCTGGCGCCATTGTCTGCTTCCATATTTGCGACTGTGTCCTCGTGGGACTGAATGTGCTTCTCTCGTCCACTACCGAATAGAGGATTGGGATCCAGGCCCAAGGATCCGAGAGGATATCGCTACAAAGGTAAGGCATACACGTGGACAAAGTGACAAGCAGAGGAGTATGGATAGGTGGGTGAAATATCTTGCAGTGATGGCAGAAATACCTCTTCGATCGCGCAGAAAGCACAACGGCTTCTAGGAACCTAGGACGGTGAGTGCTAGTTACGCATCCAGAACTGACTCGCGTGAAACCTAGGACATTGTCGGAGCCTGGGCTGAGACTCCCCGCGTCGGATGTCGAACCTTGACGCAAACATATTTAAGGTGGTTCGCCAGTCTCCCGAATTTCTTAAGTCTTTTTACCACCAGCACAACTTACTATGAGCTCGTTCAAGCGAACCTATCATCAACCTTTGGCCAGCGGTGACGGCGGGAAATCCGCCCAAAACAAAGCTTGGGAGGTAGCTACCCGATCCTTCCTGGTGATTTCTCTTGCTAACAACCGTGCATAGGGAAAGAATTACGATGTCTATGTCAACAGTCAACGCTATGTTGGCACCTGCAACAAACATATCTCGAGTGACACCGGCGTATGTATTCTAATTTTTGTCGGGAAAGGTGATCCTCACGTATGACGCTACAGGTGTGCGTTAGGCTTGTATTCAATAATGGAGAGACCAGGATTTATCCCGTTGATATGGTCAGTCGAACGACGTGAGTGCAACCATGCTTTATTATTCGGCATACCTACTGACATCTACCTGCCTTCAGTGATAGCATCACCGGCCCTCCTCCACAGGAGACCTGATAGGTCATGCCCGAGGCTTTTATAGGTCCATCTGCTCTGTGCTTCCTGTACGAATAGTTTTAGTAGTTGATTTGTTGAGTCGTCAAATATAGCAGATGTTAGTGTTTGAAATTTCCTGCGGGTGGCGCGGGAAGAAAGCTCTACACGCAACGACGAGTGAGACACTCGTCGCCGCGCGATATATACCCCCTCAGGCGGAAGCAGACCAGATCGGAATCTGGCTGCACGGGACGTGCTCACGAAGAGCAATGAGGCTCACGGAGAGCGGGCTCACGGAGAGCGTGCTCGCGGAGAGCAAAGGAGAAGAGGCGCAGCCTAGGCTCGCGTGACGCAATATTAGCCTTGATAAAACTTCAAGTTGAACCGCGAATAAGAAGCGTATTCGAGTCGCCCATTGCTTCAGCATCGACTGACGTGTATGGCAGAGCGCACTTCTGAACCCGTGTTTGTAGCTATTACGCTGGGTTATGCCATGGCAGACCCGTAGCGGGGCCATGAGCGGGGCACCCGCTACCTCATGCAGGCATTTGCCACTTGTTCACTGTGTCCATGCCGGGCTAATCAAATGCACACTCAGGTATAGAAAAAAGACAGCATACATTCACCCTTCATTCTACGCGAAACGCGGGAAACAAAGCTAGCAAAAATTCTATTCGGTGAGTAAGTAAGATCGTTGCCTCAATTCTGGATGATTGCATTCCTAGGCTCCCTCAGCTTCATCGTCGTCACTGTCGCATAATAGAACGGGAGGGATGAGCAATGACTGGGGCGTCATGCTATGGACGACGCCACTGAGCCGCGATAGCGCTTCACTTGCACTGGGGCGCTCCGCGGCGTTTCCGCGCCACATACTTGCTATTATCTCATCGATAGGCGCGATGGTCGTCTGTGTCTTATTAGTATTTATTATGCACATTTTCCACTAGTGGCACTTACCTCAAAGACAAGGCTAACGCCGAGCTGCCAAACATCGAGCTTGAACGGATCGTAGGGTTCTTCCTTCAGGATCTCAGGTATTACGGGCCTCGTGTATGTATCCGGATTTCCCATTGGACAGCCTGTGCAGGTGCATTCAGAGGGATCGGTGTCTGGCTCAAACATTATGGCCGTCTCGAAATCGTTGATGTACACCCGTGGACGCGTCATCGGCACCGTCATTGTTCGCAGCGACTCTGGTTGCCACTCGACGAGGAAGTTATCTGAAAATGCGTCCTGGAAATGGCATGTCAGATACGAAAGGCGTATAGAAGAGACTTCACTGACACGATGTGCGATCTTGAGATCATGGATGAACGCCAGCCCCTGTCGATCGAATGAGAGCTGATACGCGTATGAGATGAATTGATCCTTACCTCAAGAGCTTGCATCACCATATCCAATAAATCACCGACGGACGACATTGCCCACAACCCTGAGTAAGAACAACGCATGTTCTCTCCACCGACCAAAGGGAAAATGCAAAATGTCACGAGATCGAAACTAATTTCAGCAAGCATCGGGAGAACGTGGTTGTTAGTAAGAAGAGCCAAAGGCTCCGTCGCAATCTTTCGCAGGATTTTCAGGTGTGTATGACCCGTGTCCCTGAGGACAACGATGCGCACAACACAATCCATCCCGTTTTGCAAGGTAGCGGGTCGCTTGAGCTCATTCTGTGCGTTGTGTTTAGTTATAGCCGTGAGAATGCACGTTAATCTGACGCACCGAATAAACGAACAATGTAAGGTTTCTCCCTGTCCCCGGAGTGAGATTGTCGAGCCCTCGAGACGGTGTAACGTATGCATATCCATTGGGCCGGATGTAGGGGCTAGGTTTCCTTTTAAGAAATGAGCAACCGCTGTGCGGCCATAATGTGGCGCCTGCATCTTGGAGAACATCGCGGAATTCACTCCAGGCACCTGTGTCATCGCCCATGATCATGTTCTTTCTCCACTCCGTAAGCGTGAGAGGTATCTAGAGAATATAAATTAGCATCGCTAACGAGAAATATTTACGTGTACCAGATGCTACCTTTTCAGGCGACGGGAAGCGTTTCTTCTTGTGGCGGGCGGTATAAAGAACATTGCACTGCCTATATGCCAGTCCACTTGCAACCACTATGACGGCAACGATAGCTGTTATGTAGAGCCTCTGCTGCGACATTGGCTCGTCAGCTGGGACTTATGCGTATCCGCCGAACGTGTCCAGTGTCCAACCGTGTGGTCGTTGGACTGAGAACGGTTGAGTTCAAATTCGAAAGCGAGGTCCGTCGTCAAACTCGAACAAACTATTACAGGTCACGTGTATGAGTGCCTGGTATGGCGTAGCCAGCCATAGCTCATTAGCTGTCCACTAGCACACGATAGTACCTAGTAGATGCAGCCCGTAGATGTCTGGATGGATTACCGTTCCGTCGGCGGATATAGAGGATCTGGACGATGTAGACGAAGTGTTGCGAGGGAAGGCCTACAGACTAGTATAGTAGGATTGGTGAGTAGCTTACACCTTCAAGGGGGATCGCTTCCTCGATGACAGGTCGTGGCAGGCTTGGAATGAGCGAAATTATTCATTGAGACACTTGCCCTTGAGAGCAGCCCGGAGATATTGACATGGCTGTTGCAATGCAGGAGTACAGCAGACGATGAACAGGAACTTGGCGGCTACTCAGGCCTAGGCGCTCATGCACGTGATAAGCGATGGCTCGATTCAACGATCGTAGCGGCGGCGCAGAATGGAGCTGAATATTTCAAGCATCGCTGACTCGTTGCCACACCTATGAGCACCATCATGAGTGAAGATACAATGGAGAAGAAACGACCCGTCTCGGCTGAGAATGTGCGCTCCTGTCTTATCTACTTAAAATCACTAATACATGATCCCAGACACCTCGTACTTTGTTAGACTGGAAGGTTCGCCGGGACGCTCGAGACACTTGGGATCTATTCCGCGACGTCCTGCAAGCCAGTGGCATCACTTTATGGCCTCATCATCCTGACTTTCTGGGGATATCGCCTCTCCAGTTGAAGGTGCCCGAATCATTTATGCCCAATGGATATGCATATGTCACTCCGGATCGAAGAGTAGATCGAAAAGATGGATACGAGAAAGATGGTCCCGGTAGCGCGAGGGAACTTATATGGTTCGAAAGCACGGTATGTCGGATCATATCGCCTCGACCGTTCTGCTCGATGACGTGAAGCATAGAATGAAAGCAAGCGCGCCGCTCGTCTTCGGGACGGACGCGATGGCATTGTCCGTGTCGTTGCTCTCAGAGACGAAGGTCGAGTGCACCTCAAAATCCTGCGAAAGGTAGCGACAGAGCCTCTGGCTCTGCTCACTAACAACCACGCACTTCCGATGCTCGCGGAGATCACTTCCGATCCTGTAACATTTTGCGTGTTCCCCATAGTCGGTGGCGGTAATATCCGCCGTGCTTACGACGAGTGGCCTAAGTCCTCTGTTGGAGATATATTGGACATGTTGACACAGGCATTAGAGGTGGGGCAGTTGACTGTCTCGCGCGAACGAATCCTCAATATACTCTCAGGCACTCGTATTCATTCACGACTTGAATATTGCGCATCGCGTCAGTGGTATTATTTAATGCAGGCTATATGTTCTAACGGCCGCTTCCAGGATGCCTTTCCAGATAACTTTCTCGTCCAATGGCAACCGGAGTCGCTATACACAATGAAGGTGCCTACGACGCGGCCGAGGGTGTTTCTTATTGATTTCGAAACCGCCGTGTTATTTGAGCCAGACTCTGATCCCTCATATCGGACCTGTCTGGGCATTCCGACTGGGGTTCAGGAGACGTATTCGCGGCCTCTCACGCAAGAGATGAAGAGTGGACAGCCGTACGATCCATTTAAGCTGGATGTGTGGCAGTTATCTATCTGTCTTACCTTTGACGTGAGGATTGTGTGCTCAAGACATGCAGTATCTGCGGTACTAATTAATTCATTCCGATACAGACAAATATCTCCGAAGTCGACGAGATCCTTCAAAGCATGCGAATCCGAGATGCCCTCGGGCGCCCCGCATCGAATGATGTCCTGGCTCAGCTTCAGTCTGCAGTGAATAGCATGTCGCCCCAATCGTTGTTAATCCCCTTGGTGCCGTTGCATACAGAGGGCCATTAAAATGTCATTTACTTATAGGACTGACACTCGCGATACGATCGAGTTGTTAATTATGCACGAGTGATGAAGTCGGGTTTCCTTACCGTCGTACTCCTTTGTTTTTGCGCCAACTCATCGAGTCATGTAGCAGAGAAACAGCACGTATATTTTAGAATGTGGCATTCAAATCGAAATTCTCAGTTTAAGTATGTATCTAGGTTCCATCATCACCGGTGTTGGGGAACGGGGCTAAAGGAACGAGTAGTGACTGTGGCATCATATTGTGGACCACACTACTCAGCCGCGACAGTGCTTCACTTGCGCTAGGGCGCTCGCCTGCGTCCACGACTCGCATACTTGTAAGAATGCTTTCAACAGACGGAAAGGTCGTCTGCGGGGCATATCAGTTCTATCTAATCACGGTCTTCATCATGGACACTCACATCAAAGACGAGGCTTACAGTGAGTTGCCACACATCCAGCTTGAATGGATCATACGGTACTGCATTCAGCATCTCAGGTATGACAGGTCTTCCATATGTCTTGAGATCGCCCATTGGAATGCCTGTGCAGGTGCATTCTGATGGGTCATTGTCCGACTCAAACATCACGGCTGTCTCGAAATCGATAAGGTACACCCGCGGACGCGTGATAGGCACCGTCATCGATTTCAGCGATTCTGGAAGCCATTGGACAAGGAAATTGTCGGAGAATGCATCCTGTAAATGATCTGTTAGACGTAGAGCCCACATGATGCAAGTAGCTGCACAAACACGATGTGCAATCTTGAGATCGTGAAGAAAGCCCAATCCCTGTCATCGGGTGAGACAGACCGCAGGCAAATAGTACAGCTGCTCATACCTCGAGAGCTTGCATGACCATGTCCAATAAATCACCAACGGATGACATGACCCCCATGGCCGAGAAGGCCCGGTGCATGTCGGCGCCACCGACCAGAGGAAACACGCAAAATGTCACGAGATCGAAGCTGATTTCGGACAGCATAGGAAGAGCATGGTTACTAGTAAGAAGTGCTAAAGGCTCTGTCGCAATTCTTCGCAGAATTTTTAGGTGCATATGACCTTCATCCCGGAGAACGACGACACGGACAACACCGTCGTGCCCGTTCTGCAAGCTCGCGGGGCGTTTGAGCTCATTCTAAACATCATGCCATCTCAAAATCATAAAATGCCAGCTCAATTTGCATACCTTATACCGGAAACTGGTAAGGTCCATCGCTGTCCATGGAGTGTATCCATCGAGTCCTCGAGAGGGTGTGGCGAAGGCATATCCATTGGGACGAATGTATTTACTAGGCTTCCTTTTGAGTAGCGAGGTGCCTTGGTGCGGCCATAATGTAGCGCCTGCGTCGCGAAGGAGGTCATGAAATTCGCTCCAAATGCCTTCATTATCGTTCTCGGTCAAACTCAACCTCCAATCGACCAGCGTGAGAGGTATCTAGAAGGTGATAATGAGTATTGCGATAGAGAGATTAATACATCCCCTACATTTTCGGACGGTGGGTTCTGCCATGGCATTGATCCTTCGTGAAACAGGAAGTTGTGTCTGACAAGTACTGTGAATGTGTAGGCCTGGCGCTGTCGTTTGCCAGTGAAATCGACTCAGACCCCGAGCCAGATCGTCAAACTTGAACAAACTAATATGGATCACGTGTACAATTGCCTGGTACGAGGTGCGCGCCGAGTAGCTGTCCCTGCGTCCGAACGCAGCATTTCTCTCGAACGATGCTCATGTCAGTTTTTAGTCGCAGGCTCCGTTGGATGATGCCAGAAAACGGAAAGGTCGGTATAGGGTTTCTTGCGCTCATGAGAGCTTTACTGATCTCAAACGTGACTGGTATGTACTCTACGGTGGCCCGGGATGAGCGAAATTTTACATTTAGATACTTGAGATATAGAGCAACTCGGAGATGCGGTTGACGGTTGACATGAACTGCAGCAGATGATGAATAGGAGCTAGGCGGGATCAATCATCGTCGGTGGCAAGAAACGGGACCGAAGGAATGAGTAGCGACTGCGGCGTCATGTTATTAACGACGCGACTAAGCTGCAACAGCGCTTCACTTGCGTAAGGGCGTTCGTGAGCGTCTGTAATATGCATGCTTTCCAGAATATGTTCAATGGGTGGAAGAGTAGTCTGCAGGGGAGATCAGGGTAACCGGTGATCACGAATACTGATCGATATGCCAGATACTCACGTCGAAGACGAGGCTGACGCCGAGCTGCCATACATCGAGCTTGAACGGATCATAGGGCTGTCCGTTCAGCATTTCGGGTATGACAGGCCTTGAGTAGTTTTCCAGATCACCGAGTGGGATGCCTGTACAAGTGCATTCTGATAGATCGCAACCTAGCTCAAACATCACAGCCGTCTCAAAATCGATGAGGTACACCCTCGGACGCGCTGTTGGTACCTTCATCATATGCAATGATTCTGGCTGCCATTCGACGAGGAAATTGTCCACGAACGCATCCTGTCAATTCTGCGTCAGATGCGAGCTTCAATATAGAAATGGCTGTACTGACGCGATGCGCGATGTGGAGATCATGAATGAATGCTAGTCCCTGCCATTGAATGAGAGATGCTTTGTGTATGCGATAAGGGACAACCTACCTCTAGAGCTTGCATGACCATGTCCAATAAATCGCCGACGGAGGTTGACTCATACATGTCTGCGAACGCACGGCGCAAGTGCCCGCCACCGACCAGAGGAAAGACGCAAAAGGTCACTAGGTCGAAATTCATCTCAAAAAGCAACGGGAGAGTGTGGTTGTTGGTGAGAAGAGCGAGAGGTTCGTTGGCGATTTTTCGCAAGATTTTCAGGTGCGTGTGTCCTTCGTCCCGGAGGACGACCACGCGGACAATACCGTCCCGCCCATCTTGCAGGGTGGCGGGGCGCTGCAGTTCATTCTAGATATCACGTCATTCCACAGATTCCAAGGCACATATTCGTCTGACGCACCTTATACTGGAAATTCGTGAGATCCATCGCTGTGCCCGGAGCATATCCATCGAGTCCTCGAAAGGGTGTGACGTATGCATATCCGTTAGGACGAACATATTTTCTCGGCTTTCTCTTGAGTATTGAGATGCCTTTGTGTGGCCACAACGTGGCTCCTGCATCTCGAAGATGGTCACGAAATTTACGCCAAATGCCTTCGTTGTCGTTGTCGGTCACGTTTATCCGCCAATCGGCCAGCGTCGGAGGTATCTAGAAGATGATAATTAACATCGTAGTAGAGAGAGTTATCCATGCCTCACATTTTCAGGCGATATGTTATCCGATGCCATTGCTCTGTCGAAGAAAGAGAAACTGTGCGCGCTGCTTGAATGTGTATCGCTGCTCCAATGAGAGTAGGCCACCGTGATCTCAAACCTGAACAAACTATTACAGGTCACGTGGCAAGCGTTTGGGTCCGCGCCGAGTAGCGGGGGGCTACACCGTCACAGCAAGGGCGGTCCCAAAAGGGAACCGTCGACCGAGTGCGACCGAGTGCGACCGTTTTGGGTCACGTGCCCCACCGTTCTGATCTCGCCCCAAGCGGCAGATCTGACTAACCCTAACCCTAATGCTATTACGCCGCTGCGGATATCCCTAGAAGGCTTCCGCGAGGCCGTCCGAGACCCCCCTTGGTCCATTTTTCGGCCCGCCTGCGGCGGACCTCCCTTGCTGCGACCGTATTTTCCCATACTCGGCCTTGACAATATCGATCGGCGTCTGCGCCCTTGCTACCGCCCTCAGAGCGACTCAGGTCGCGCTCATTCGAATACTTCACGAAAGATCGGCAAAGAGCCTCGGATACTAATTATCACTGATCAGGCTTTTCCTCCATGCTCGTAGAAATCGCTTGCGCTCGGTGAACACGTTTGGCGTTCAACGCCGCCCTCATTGTGAAGTAAATTGATATTTTTCAAAGTTTTTGGTCTGTTGATGTCTGTCTAAACACCAGATTCGATTTGATTGCAGCGCCAGTGGTTGCTCTTTCGATTTTTGAAGGAGCCGCAAGATACCTGTAGTGTTGGCAGTGTGGCACATACTCCCCCAAAAGGTGACAGGCGACTCGATATGCGACGCATTTGGTCATATGTATGCACGGTTGGCAACATCACAATCAAGACTTCGTATCCAACCATCATGCTCAATTCGACCGACCTGCGCCTTGGACACTTCGCTTCTATCCTGACTAGCGTAGCCGCAGTCGGCTTCCTAACCTACATCCTCAGACCTCCTTCGGACATGTTTCCACCAGACGGAGAAGAGCCTTGGCCCGAAGATGCTGCAAGGAGTTCCGGTAGGTCCAGCATGCTCGAAGTAAACAGGAGATACTGAGCCGCTTCACAACGATAGTCGCCGATGCGGTCAGTGCCGAGATGGTCCGCGGAGACATAAGGAGTCTCGTGAAGTTGCTTGCACATTTAGATGGTGAGATATTGGTTTGCCTCTGTCGACGCTGCAACGGTATGAGGCCTGAGGGCTCGAGCGCGGCTAACAGGACGCAGAGATAGGCAGCATGATGAAACCTGCTCGGATACCAAACTGCGGCAGAGATTGTTCAAAGCATGGTCCGAGGCCTGCACGACCATGGGTCACGACTTCGGGCGTTACATTCCCTTCGTGATGCCGCGTCTCCTGCAAAGTGCAAGTATTATGGCCGGATTTGAACGCGAGATCTACTACAGTGAGTAACAAAACGTAGCCCGATGCCAATTTTTCGACTTACAGTTGCTTACAAGACCGTGGCTTTGACAGACGATGACGATGACATCATGAACTAGGACATGGTGTATCTCACCGATCGTACCTTCATATGGGCCAACCGCGAGAAATATCAAGCGTTCGACACTCTTACAACCTTGGTCTCGATTCTCGGCCCCACGTTCTCTCCATACGTCGCGGGATGCATCTAAATCGTAACCTTGTCTATGCACTCCGATCGGCATGAAGACATGGATATGATGAGAAGCAAGTGTCGGTATGTGATCTTTGGCTTATTTCACGCCGTCTCACTTGCCTGACGCATTCTTTGGGTGCGTCCAGACTCCTCCCGATGCTCATCTCCTGCGCTGTCCAGACCGAAATTCTGACAGACGAGATGGTGCTCGCAACATTCAGAGCAACCGACGCTGCTGCGAGCAGCGCGGACCCGTACGGCCCTCGTATAATGGTATGGCATTGTCTTGATGAGGTAGTGACCCTGCTATCGGGGCGGTACCAGCACTTTGAAGATACTTTCATGGAATCCGAAGCACAAGTGCGAAGATGTTTGTGAGTCTGGGACTATGGCGGGATTGTCGTAAGTGACTGACTCGAGCAGCTTGCAGAAGGTGATTCGGCGAAGGGGAATAGTCAAGTCGGACAATGAAGAATCGCGGATAGAGGAGTGAGTAACGACTGAGGTAGTAGACCCATCTGACGGCGCTTGGCAACGCTCGACGCGCGTGTACAATAGATCCACAGCGTTGAAGGCGTCCGCAACCCTTAAATTAAAACAGAAAAGATCGAAAACCAATAAATCACAAACGACAAACCACACCATCCACAACCCAACTAGAACCCATTCGCTACGAACCCCATGCGCGCATTATCCACGTCCCAAATCGAATAATAATGCTTGAGCAGCGAGCCGCCAATGATGCCGACGCCCTCGTCGAGCGCGTTGATGAGCGTCTGGCACGTGCTTGGGTCCTCCAGGAGCGGGCCGACGTTGAGCTCTTCAGACGGGATGGTGAGGTTGAACGGCGCGCCTGTCGTCGATGGGAATGTGAATGTGATCACGGCCGGGAGGGTGTCGATCTTGTCGCAAGGGAAGCCGAAGGCGCCGAGCTTCCCGAAGGGTTTAATGTCGGGCGAGATGAGCGCATACATCGCCTGCGGGGCAAGCACGGGCGCGCATGAGTAATTTAATCCGTGTGGGGACGGGTTGCATGGTACGTACGACGGTGAGATTCGTCGGCATGACGATGTTGCTGGTGCCCGAATCAAAGACCATCTGCAGCCCCTCGAAGAGATCCTGCGCGACAGAACCGTTGTTGACCTGGATATGCGACGTGCCGAGCGACCAAAAGTTCGTCTGGTCCGTCGGCGGGAGGATGCTCGAGAAAACGGGTTCCTTTCCGTTCAGCTTCGAGTCATCCACACCGCCGAGCGTCAGCTCCGCATTGCCGACAGTGTGCGGCGTGAGGAACATCGAGAAGAGCGCTGTGTCGCGTCATGGCGGGGCAGGTGAGCTAAAAATGGACAATGGATGCGCGGCGAAAAGAGGACGCACCTGGGAGCCCGGCTTTCCGCATGGCCGGGAATATTCCGCCCTCGGGCTGGAAGCCCATTCCCACCTGTAGTGCGCGATATCAATAGGGAAGCGTGGTGGCATGTGCTGTATACCCACGATTCCATCATAGGGGTCGTTGAACTGGTAGGACAGTGGGACTCAGTTGACATTAGTAGGGACGAAGGAGAGGGAGGGCGCACAAAGCCTGCGGTCTGGTTGGTGATGAGGAAGAACGTCGTGTCGGGAGTGGCGATGCCAAGAAGCGTCATGGTGTCATTGACCTCGAGAACCTGGAGCGACTCGAAGTCCTAGTGAACACGGGCATGGAGGTCAGAGATGTCGCAGGAGCGGTTGGTAAGCAGCAACCTGAACGTACGCCTACAAGTCAGCAAGCAAGTCAGCAACTCGACATAAGACGCGTCAAAAATCACAGCCACGCACTAGGTTCGACACCACCGCCAGTAGCAAAGTCGATCTCCCCGGTCTTGTTGAGGTTCACGAACGTCGAGCTGGCTGTAAAGTTGAACTGGTGCTGGTTCACGCACGACGCGCCGCACTGGATGCCGGGGATCTCGGCGTCGAACGAGCCCGTGTCGAAAACGACGCCAAACGTCTGCGGGGGCGTGCCGAAGCTGATATTCCCGAACCACCTGCAGCATGTGCGCGTGAGTGATTGTTGGGACGAAGCACATGTAGGCAACGCACTGGAGATCGGTCCCGTTGAACTGGTCTAGCAACGGTTCGCTCACGGGACGCGCCAGTCCGCGACGCGGGCGCAGCGTCGAGCCCTTGCGCGCGGTGAGCGTCACGGTCGGCGCAGAGGGCGTCGCGGCCACGACGACCGACAGCGAGATGAGCGAGAGCAGGAGGGAGGAGAACATGGGGAGCGAGGGAGTGGGCGGTCACGAACACAATGGGCACTGGGCATTATATACGCAGCTGCCTCGGAGAAGCATGCTAAATGGATGCTGTGTCTCGTGAAGCGAAGCTGGCCGGCTGAGCTGAGAGAGGACAGCCATGTGCTACCGACTTCTCCGTGGGGCTGCGTTCAATAGCTTGCCGAGTCTGACCGCCTGCGACGGTCTTTCCGCTAACAACTTCTAGACTACTAATGCGCGCCCATCACTGATTGAAGGCCGCGGAAGAATTGATCGGGATGCTGGCTTCATCGTCAACGAGGTGACCGGTGACCGACAGGTGGCAGACAGTGGCCAGGATGGTTTGGTCGAGTGCGTTTGGGTAGAGTACATATATGACACTATGTAAGCACGATTTAGCATCCGCACTTACCTCGAGCAGACTAACTCTTGTCGGCCACGACTAGTACTGCTCGCGCCCCGCACACAATCTTGGCTCTTCATCAGTCTGAACGATTTCAACATGTTTGCGTCTTGGCCACGAGGCCCGATCTACCCCCGCATCGAAAAGACGATCCCTTCCGATGGGGAGGAGGCGCCAATTCATCCCTTGGACGCCGAATGGCGAGGTGCTGCGCTAGGCTGCTGCGGAAACCATATACTTGTAACTATCCGGTCCTGGGTTTATTTTGAGTCTTGTCTAACCTTCATCGGGTCATCTTCCTTTGGCAACGTGGTGGTCTTTAAAGGCGCCAGTGCCGATACCAAATGCCCTTTACCCAACGTCCTCTCCTCCCGTCGTGCTAGCCTGAGACTATCCGCTGCTGGCATTCCGCATACAGGCACCTCCGGGTACAAAGGCTCGCGTACGACACTAACATGGGCTCAGCTACAGCCTTCGGGGAGGTGGTGGATCTGACGGCGACCATACGGTCGATCTTATCCGCATACACTTTCGGTACGGGGCTCTTCAAGGAACTACTGCAAAACTCGGACGACGCGAAAGCAACGAAACAGGTGCGTAATCAGACCGCTCAGTTGTGACTGACGGAAATCTGATCCCATCGTAGGTGCTACTACTGGACTGGAGGACTCATCCCACGCAATCATTGTACGACCCGATCTTGGCCGATAAGCAAGGGCCGGCACTGTTGGCCTACAACGATGGTAAACTATCCGATAGCGATTGGAAAGGCATCCGGACGATCTATGAATCGTCGAAGCTGGCCGAGTCATCGTCAGTGGTTCATCGTTACTCGAAGACGATCTTCACTAACACTTGTAATTCAAAGTAAAATCGGAAAATACGGGCAGGGCTTCCGCTCCTGCTACCACGTATGCTCAGTGTCTTTCTCATCGATAGCCAGGGGCTAAAATTGTCCGGTTAGGTCACGGACACCCCGCAGATATTGTCGGGCGACTATCTCGTCATTCTCGATCCTCAGAACCATGTTCATACCTCTGGCGGGGTTAGGCTTGACATTGCAGATGCCGCCATCAACTTTCAGGACCAGCTTTCTGTATTCAACTGCCTCGTTCCCGAAGACCAGCGTGGGCAGTCCTTCGACGGGACTATCTTCCGACTTCCCCTGCGGACTACCGGTAGCCCTATCAAAGATCAGACTGTCGACGCTGGACAGATAGAAGACCTCTTGCACGAGTTTATCCAGCGTCAGGTATCCGAGGTATTGCTTTTCTTGACTCACGTTTCGTGTGTGGAGATACGGGAGATACGAGACGATTCAAACAATGGAAGTCGTCTCCTTTCGCGGACTACGGTTAACAGACGCCATCTCGATCCTCCCTCCGGCGACTCAAGTATGACCCTCGCTCAGCAGATGTGCACTGTCGAGGTCGAGACTCACATCCCGGACACTAAATCGGGGAGTAGCTCATGGCGAATCATTCACGGGTCACTTCCCGAATCCCACGCGGTGGAATTTCTCAACGAGCGGTGCCCTGAAGCTGATACGCTGCATATCCTCCACGAACAGAAGCTCCGAGCTGAAGCCGCCATCGCATTTCCACTGGCGCATCCCTCACCCTCCGCACCTGGGCTTTTATTCACCTATCTCCCACTACCCCTGCAGACCGGTCTTCCAGCTCATATCCACGCTCTATTCGCTTTGACGCCAGATCGGCAGCATCTGCGGAACGCGGAGGAGATAGGGTTGGCGAAGGGCTTTGACCGGTTCGTACATTTCCTTAGGATAAACCTCATACTCTCAGCGTGAGCTAAATCATCTACATCAGCATATCGATCTTTTGGAACCGTTTCCTCTTCGAGAAACTGATCCCGGAGATCTGGGCTCGTGCTCTTCCTGTCCTCGTCAACGATGATTCGAGGAATTTGTACAACGTGTTGCCTCCGCAGCAGCAGGAGCATCAGACTGGCGACGCACTGTACTGGAAGCATCTGCCTCGCGATGTCTTGCGAGAAGTTGTGGTGCGCGACTTGCCTGTCTGGCTTCTTATACAAGCGGGCTCCAGCGGACTCCGTACTTTAAGATCTGTCCTGGTTGCCTCGAGCTGTAATGACGAAGAGACTCTTCTATCGCTCGGGAAGGCTGGGGTGCCTATTATCCGGCCTCCAGAGTATGTGTATTCGCTCTTGGGTGAGAACCCGGGCAAGTATACTTTGCTGAGCCCGGGCGAAGCGGCCTCGCACTTACGGGTGAGTTCTTATTTTTGTTCCCGTTATCTTGTGTTCTGATTATTGGATAGCGTAATTCGACACAGCTGGCAGCCCTTTCGGATAGTGGATCAGACATCGACCGCATCCTCGTCTACTTGTTGTCGATCAAAGACTTTAACCTCGAGCTCGTTGTCGGTCTGCCTCTCTTCCCCTCTATTTCTGGTCGGTACGTGTCGCTGCAAGGACGAATCAACGATTCCAACGCCAAAGTCTACACGCTTCTATCCGACGATCAGATCAGGTTATTCAACGTTGATGCCTCTACCTCTCAGCCATCCATCGCTATTTCTCGAATTCCGGAAGCAGTTCGACCAGTCCTGTTAGGTCAAGGACCATCGCATTTGAGCATCGGCTTGCTAGGCAGCGACACCGCCCTGCAGTATCTTCGCGAAGCTCTTCAAACACGCTTCGGCCTTACTCTCGCGGCAACACTCATCGGACCAGCGGAGCGCGCTGCAATCGAATGGCTAGTTCAGTTTTGGGACTGGCTCTCGTCCTGGGATTCAGGCGCCGCTCTTCTAAATCAGCTTTCGCCCTACTGTCTGCTACCAGCTCGAGGGGACCGGCTCGTTTCCCCGACAGTTATATTTGATTCGCACGTGGATCTCGGCGCCGATACAGTCGATGCCCTCTGCGCCTTTGGAATATACTTGATCCACCCGGACACGACAACTCCCGCGCGACAGTTTTTGTCCAAACAAGCGCATCTGAAGTCACTCCAGAATCAGACCGATGTCATTCAGTGCCTCTCAGCTCCTGCGCGCCAGGTCAAGGACTCTATGGCTCGTTCTCTCAGGAACTATCTATTCGACTCCCTGCGCCCTCGCCAATTGTCTGGCACCCAGCGTGTAAAGCTGATGCGCCTGCGTATCTATCCACTCCTCGTTTGTCCGCCCCCAACCTCAGGGCGCATGACTGCGGACCGATTCCTGGGGGACATTCCACCAGAAAATCGGACCATAGCTGTGAAAGGCATGCGCTTGCTACCCGAGGTCCTTAACGTAACTTTTCTCGACGACTGTCAGCATGTCTTGGAATCACTTAATAGCAGCAGCACGGTTATGGCGGAGAGCGATGTCCTAGCTTTTGCAGTCGAACATTTTCAATCTCAACCCACCACCCTGCAGCGCGCCTTCTTGGAGCGCATCACTGAGAAACGCGACGCACTCCCCTCTAGGGTCTTGCACAAGCTCGGACAGATCAATTTCGTCCGTGTGTGCGGACACGAAACCAGGCAGGTGCCATGTACGGTGCTGGATCCGAGCTGTGAAGCCGCTTCTCTGTTTCTGCAGGAGGACCGGTACCCCTCGCAGGTTGACGACCACGAACGCGCTATCGTCCGATGCTTACAGTCCCTCAAGTTATTCCGCACTGATTTCGGTGCGGACCTAGTGCAAGACCGCATCTCCAAAATATCCGAACTCGGCAGCCAGGACCTTGCACGACGCCTTCTCGCCTTGCTCGTCAGACTCAATTATGACTTGAACCATGTTGCAATCGATCGCGGTGTGCGCTGGTTACCGACTAAAGACGGCCTTCGTAGCTGCCGTGAATGCCACCATCCTGACGCTCACCCACGTGTTCTTTTCGACCAAGTTCTGTCCATTCTTGATCTTGACACTCTGCCGCCTTCTTTCAAACAGGCTTTTGGCTGGGACTCCGACATCCCTATGTATGTCTTGAGAGAGCAACTTGTGCAGCTGGCGACGTCTGGAATTTCTCAGCCTGCAAGGCAGCTGCGCCCTGCAGTACGCGAGATGGGTCGGCGAGTACATGAGTTGCAGGATCCCGATTTCGTTCAGCTACGTAAATCACTCGAGGACCATCCCTGGGTGCCAATTTCACTCTACCAAGGCATCTTCGTGAAAACAGAGTATGCCGTTCTTTCTGAAATCGCTTCGAACGCTCTCCCGCCGCACTTTTACGCTGTTCCCCAAGATCTAGTCGAGGAGCCTGGCGTCAGAGAGTTCCTCCAGCGTATGGGTTGCCAAGATAGGTGCGTTGTTGTCGATGGTGCATTTAAACGTGACTGACTTGCGCTCTTAGGCCTTCGTTCTCTACTCTTATTCACGAGCTCCGAAACTCCCCTTCTCTTAACGATACCATTCTGATCCTGCGCTCCGTTGCCGAATTGGAAGTTGGAGACGACCTGAAGAAGCAAATTTTGGTTCCGGACGCGAGAGGTGCATTACGCGCCATCGACACGGTCTTCTTCAACGATCTTGGCGATCGCGCTCATGTGGTCAACCTGCCGGAAAACCGTTATCTTGCTCACGACCAGCTAGACAGTGGCCTTGCGCAACGCCTGCAGCTCCAGTCTTTGGGGCTGTCCGGTATCGAAGTGCCAGGCGATGAAGACATGAGAGAAGAGCTGACGACAAGAATCGCTGGCGTCCTGAAGCAATATGCGATTAAACAGGCCCTCGGCGAGTTCGTGAGCAATGCGGCCGATGCCGGAGCGAGCAAGCTTGCTGTCCTCGTGGATACCAAGGAACATACTCTAGCAGAAAATGCTAGCACGCTGCTTCCCGCCGAGTTTCAGAAATGTCACTCGTTGGTCTTATACGATGATGCGCAATTCAAACCCGAAGACTGGAGCGGGATTCTCCGGGTAGGGCGGGGAGGCAAGGAAGGGCGTACGAATACCATCGGGCAATTTGGGCTGGGGTCGCTGTCGAATTTTCATTTCACGGAGGTGAGTTCTGCATTGTTGGCTGCGTACTCGACCCTGAGGGTTTGGGCCATGTAGGTGCCAATGATTGTATCCGGAAACAGTGTCCTCGTTCTCGATCCCTCGAAGTCTCGACTTCCTGAAGCTGGTCGCACCAAAATCTTGATGTCTTTGCCTCAGATGAGAAGGTACGTGATATACGGTTTAGCGTCCCCCATTGTTCGGTCACTGATACTTTTCCTAGGCGATATCCAGACCAACTCACTGTGCTTAATGGCTTATTCGGCTTCGACCAGCACTCCGACTCCTACCCCGGCGTAAGTGATGTTACGCTTTACAACCTTACAATGTCTCATTTCTTCGGACCTATAAGACCATATTCCGGCTCCCGTTAAGGACCGAGAGTCAAGCACGCGGCAGTGAAATCTCGAAAAAGGCAATTACACAAAATGAATTAGCAGATCTCATCAAAAACCTGCGCAATGACGCAGCAGGAATGCTCTTCTTCACTGGACTGCGGGCTATTGAGGTGTACCATCGGGAGGCAGATGGGACTGTCCCGAATCTCGACTGGGAAATTGAAGTCAAAAATCGAAGCACGACGCAGGTTTCAGAAGGTGAAGAATACGAGGTGCAAAAACTGCACATATGCAAACAGCCTCGTGACGCAGAAAATCATGACGAAGAATGGCAAATCTTCCAAAGCTCTATGTACCACTCTTCACTGCCTGAAGAGTTCCGGCCACTCATTGAGGACTATCGCCTACGGGAGCCGATTATTACGAGCCTCGCGATTGCGCCTGCTGCGCATCGTTCAGGGCTTTCGCACAAATTTTATTCATCAGTTGCCCTGCCGCTATCTACGCTGCTGCCATTTCACATCAACGGTTCCTTTATTCTCGCCAGCGATAGGCGAAGCATCCGCTTCGATGACGGCGGCCTAGGAAGCCTCGAGTCAAAATATAATCACTGGCTTCTGAAATCTCGTTTTCCTCTTGTCTACGCCTTCGCTTTGGAGCAATTGATGGCGACCACTCACCAATTTTCCCCCCGGGGGGGGGGGGGGGAAAAAAAAAAAAAAATTTTTTTTTTTTTTTTTTTTCCCCCCCCCCCGGGGGGGGGCCCCCCCCCCGGGGGGAAAAAAAATTGCAAGTCCGTCGTGTTCAACAACTCGAAGCATCGCGCGAAACCCGCTGGGGCCCCCACCGCCAAGGCCGCGCCTGCCAGCGTGGCCACGTCGACCAATCCGCAACCCAACGCCTTCGTCGTCAATGCCCGCGAGAACATCGCGAACGCCACGTCGGCCGAAGGCGCTGTCCTAGGAATCGCAGAGGCTCTCGCGGCGACTGCTGGACTGACGCTTGAAGGTGGGGTCGCAGGTGGAGGGTCTTCTGCTGAGGCCAGTGGGTCTTCGGGCGTCGTTGCCAAGGAGACGGTGACCGCTGTTGACGAGGATGAGGACATGACCGACAAAGATGCTGAGGGCGAGCCTGAGCCAGCGGCTGTGGCCTAGTCGTAGTTCTCGTAGATGGTGGTCTTCGTCGAAAGACCAGGAGGGCGTATGTAACGGATGTGCCGCGTCGGCACGTTCTCGAACCAACTGCCGGCGCGTTCAATCACGCAATCTATTTGTTCGCTCCTTAAGGTCCCGAGTGAGACAAACTGTGCCTTATCACAGATAGTATTTAAGTAGGTAGAGATGTATTAGTTAGACAGTCTTTTCGAAACGGAGAGTTTGCAACAGTTCTCTACTCGCGTGAACAACCGCTTCGTCGAGCTCTTACAACTTGTCCTGCGCGATCTAAGCCAAGATTTCGCAATGGAGACGCGCACGAGCCTGCACGGGCCCGGGAAGGCTGCGGCTCTGTCTATACTTATTCGTTTTTTTTTTCATTTAAAGCGATCGATTGGGGTGTGCTTGGGCATTGTCGCTGAGCGGGGGTAGGTGGTTTTCTTTTGGACGGTCCCGGGCTGCTGGTAGTTGTCGTTTCATATCCCTGTCGTCCTTACTGATTGCTTCCCTTCTAGGTGGAACGCCAAGGCAGCTTGCATCGACTCGTTGCGTTCTTTCACCGCGGACTCGGAGGAGACTGTGTTCCGAGTACAAGGGCTCCCTGGGGCACTGTCCTGCTGATCAGAATGCACTGCGAAACCGCGACAGTTTGCACGATCACTGGCGGGTTTAGGTACGAACCGCCAAGCTGACGGGCCCTGCTATTGATTGAAAAAGGTAAGTGTATGTGGTTTCATGGCTGCGCCCCTGCTGATAACGAGCTCTGCAGACAGTGGTATGCGGTACTGAAGAGGATCATTTACTGTACAGCACACTCCTACCCTTCGAAGTCGTTGCGTGTGCTTCCACACGGGGTTTTTTAACCTGTCTGTGGACGCTGGTTCTCTGGTCCCGAGCCTGGACGTACGAGTGCTGAAGCTGTTGCTCCCGCTTGCGGGGATATGCATTTTTTTTCGGCAGACTGAAGCGCAAATGGCCAGCTGCCCAAGCGCTCATCTTCCCCTCAATGGCCTAGCGCAGACGTCGGCCCCATATTGCATCAAGAATCACGGCCTCTCCGTGAGCTCCTGGGCTCTTTGACTTGAATTCAATGGGTGCAATGTCATTAGAGGTCAGGCACTTCATATTGTTTGTCTCGAGAAGATCATTCCGAATTCTGTTCTGATGCATGAGTCGGATAGTTTGCAATGACTGTAGAGTCCACCAAATTTCCCCCTCCTTTCTCGATTGCCACCTGCTTTCAAGTTGAATTCAATATGCCCGCTTACACTGCGGTAGAATTTCTACTCTTTACTGAGCACCTCCGTCGCGCTCTCGTACAGTTCCGAGTTCTTGGGGCCGTAGATCCCGCCTCTTTCGCCCATCGTGCTCCGCCTATAAAAGCACGAAAGAAATCCGTCGATTGGACCGGCGTATCCCGATCCATTCCCACGGTTGGACCAGCACTTTAATCTCATCCCGCATTTCGCGGCAGGCTCTCCTAGTACTTACGATTTCTTTCCCAGTTGTCCACAACACGGTGCGAATTTTTGGTATCTAAGCCAGTACTTTTATTCAATGTCGACGTCTTGTCGTATTTTCTAGGATCAGTGTCATGCTCGAAGGTATCCTGACGCTGACTCCGCGTTCATTCCGAGGAAATCGAGAACTTGATTGAAACCGTTCTTTGGTTCTGTTTTATCCTTAGTAGAGTCTTCTTCGGAAATTTTGGTTCCTTGACTGTATACACAGGAAGTATCCCTTGCGTTGGTGAAGGAACCTCACGATGTTCGGGTTGTTAAACCAGTGTTCGCTTTCCCGCGCGGAGAGCGCATTTTCTAGTTGTGATATTGGTTGCATGATAAGTCGTGTGGCGGTTTATCCAGTGCCAATCCGCGCCACGTGGAGGGCACGTTTTTAGTATCGTATCTCCTGTGCACGGAACGCAAACCGCGATAGAAGCTTCATTTTGGACCCACCGGTATGTAGATCCCCATCGCGCGATGTCCTCACGTCTATCAATGTGTTGACCCATACATTCGCGCGTACAGGTCCACTCTCGTCGGAAGATCGCCATAACAGTCATATACCAAATACGTTCTTTCGGGATCCGCTTCCGCGTTGCCACGCGTCCGAATCACAGGCTAGGCCGTCCCGCCCCATTTCAATCAACATCGACCTTTCCGCATGTTCGCTTTTCTTGTATTTTCGGAACAAGTCAGGATCGCGATGAGTACCTCAAACCTATATCTCGCGTTTCATTGTATGAGTGGAGACAAGCTAGATGACTCTCGGAGGCTGTAGCGGATGCACCGGACATCCTGGATCAGAATAGGCTGTCTATTTTCTTCTGGCAGTACCAGGTACATAATGGCTATCCGTAAGTTCACACCTGCATTCCCTCCATGGCTCCCTCATTCTTGAAAACCCTCATTCCTCACCGAAGGCATAATTCAACGGCTAGGCCGTTTCTCGAAGCACTGCGCTCCCTCAGCTGGGTGCAATGGGCACTATTCTTCTGCGGGTAGGTGGTATATATCTACTTTGATAACGATTCCCTGACGACTTTGTGCCAGGTGGTTAGCATGGACGTGTGATGCTATCGATTTTTTCTCGGTCTCCCTCAGCGTCACACGTCTACAAGTCCAATTCGACAAACCCGAGGCCTCAACTATCGTCAGTTCACCGTCAGTAATGATCAATTGGCGTGACGTCTTATGTCTGCTCTTAGACAACCGCTATCACGCTCAGCCTTCTATTCCGTCCCGTGGGTGCGGTGAGTAGTCGTCTGACATTCTATCGAAGTCCATACGAGCGTATCGCGCTCGCGTGCCTCCCATGTGCCGCTATTCAAAGGCGCCAGAGCCACATCTCTTCCCACCCTTGCTTATCCGCGACTCCGTTGCCTCTCCGGGACGCACGCTGACCATGACATTGCCAGATCGTGTTCGGCATGCTCTCGGATAGGTTTGGCCGCAAGTGGCCGCTCGTCGCAAACCTGCTCTGCTGCGCGGTATTCGAGCTCGGCGCGAGTTTCGTCCATACATTCAGGCAATTCCTCGCCACTCGTTGCCTGTTCGGCATCGCTATGGGTGGCATCTGGGGTCTCGCCGCCTCTACGGCCCTTGAGAACATTCCGGTCGAGGTGCGCGGGCTCGTGTCCGGGACTGTACAAGGGGGTTACGCAGTCGGCTATCTCATCGCTGCTGTTATAAACCTGCGCCTTGTGCCTGCGACGAACACGTGGCGTTCGCTGTTCTGGACGTCGGCGGGCATATCCGCATTTGCGGCTGCTTTGCGGGCGATATTGCCGGAGAGCGAGGTTTTCTTGCGCGTCAAGGCGGCAGAGAAGGCACAAGGGAGGACTCGTTCGATGCGGGAGAAGACGAAGGTGTTCGTTCGTGAGACTCGGGCAATGCTGAAGAAGCATTGGCTGCTGGCGATATATTTGGTGCTCATCATGACTGGTCAGTCGCCGTATCATTTCCTTACAAATACGGTGGCAAACTGATAAGCCATGGGTAGGCTACAACTTCCTGTCGCACGGGTCGCAGGACCTGTACCCAACGTTTTTGCAGACATCCAAGAATTTCGATAGCTATCATTCGACAGTCGCTACCATCATCGGTGAATGCGGGGCGATTGTGTACGTATCACTTTTCTAGACCCTGGGGCAGTGGACTCACCCCACTCGTTGACAGAGGAAGCTTAGCTAGCGGCTGCCTGTCGCAATATATGGGTCGCCGCCTCATCATCATCATCTTCACGGTGCTCATCGGCGTTTTCATTCCGTTATGGATCATTCCTTCATCCTTCGGTGCTCTTTCCGCGGGAGCATTCTTCGTCCAAGTTGGCGTGCAGGGGTCATGGGGTGTGATGGCCATTCACCTCACCGAGCTCGCACCTCCAGGATTCCGTGCAACGTTCCCGGGCGTTGCTTACCAGCTTGGAAATGTACGCGCTCCGGTGTCGACTCAGAAACGGTGGGCTGACCAACAACTTTCAGATGATCTCGGCAGCGTCCGCACAGATCGAATCCAAGGGTGGGGAGAACCTCAAGACAACTGTCATCAAGAATGGCGTACCGACAGTCGTACCGGATTACGGGGCCGTCCAGGGTATCCTGATGGGTTCTGTAGTCGCCTTTTGTGTGATTATGATCGTCATCGGGCCTGAGTGCGTCATTCTATTGGCCTTTTCGCCATAGAACGTGACTAATTCGTTGTCTGGCTACAGGAAACATGGATATCGCTTTGAGAAGGACAGAACGGCATTCGAGGAGGCAAGTTGTGCGTCCACTCTAGGCGGCGAAGAAGGAACGACAGACAGTCTGCGAGAGGAAAAGTCGGGGTTCGATGACCCTAGTATTCGGGCGGCCGATACCCCAGCGTAATGGACTGTACAGATTGCGACCCTTTAGATTCTGTTTCGTTATTTATTGCCGTTTGCAGAAAAGTTGGCGGCGGCGCGACTTCGCACGCGGACGAGAAGTCAGCGGCCCTAAGCTTGAGGCATGTCTCGAATTTCAGTGATGATGTGTTATGGTTGTATCATGAAGCCTACCATAGGCGGAATGAAAAAGAAGACTCTTCAGGGGGGAAAGCCCTCACTCTCGTACTCCATATATATATGAAATGAAACGAAGTTTGACTTCAGCACATGAACGCGACTCCGCTTTTGAGTCACGTGTAGTGTCCGGGATCCTTCAATGCGGGATTAGCTATCATCTTGCCACTCACTGCTTGTATGCGCAAGGCAGGTTCAATTTCTCCTGCTCTTCTATCCATAGGGCCATCATTTGTCCAAGTATCTCGGCCTGTGCTGGACTTTTTGCGTTATCACCCGCTTAAATGCTCCCAGTTGGCTCCCAGTGACGGTGCGTACTACTTACGAATGACATAGAGCTTCAAGCTTTAATACAAGTTTCAATCGTGTCTTCGCAGATATGTATCATATCTTCGCCTCTCCGATACCAAGCCCAGGGATTCAAGTTGCTGCGAAAGCCATGCTTTCCTCTCAACCGACCAGGTGCCGTGGGTTTTGCCACGATAAACGGATCATCTGAACTCAAGACTTGCGTGATTTTAGCGAATTTTGGGACACCCTTGGCGTTGAAAGGCTGAAATGGATTCAGGGAAAAGTTCCTTTCGCTGGCGGCATGTCTATTAATGACATGCTTCAAGTATTCGACGAAGAAATCGCAGGCGTTGAGCGCATCCGGTCACTTCTCAGACGGCACCGCAACACTCTTATCCCCGTTCATCGTCTTCCCGCGGAAATCTTGGCGTACATCTTCTGGTATACGGTTGAAGAAGATTCTATTCAAGGCCTCTCAATTGTCCCGGCGCATAGTTCGCTTCCTTGGTCGAAACTGGAAAAGGTTCGATTGCCAGACGTGCAGTCAATCATAAAGATCACACATGTCTGCTCGCAGTGGCGGTCTACAGCATTAGCCCATGGAAATCTCTGGAGCAATCTCGATATGGATATTCTATCCATTGATTCCGTCCCGGATATTTTAGCCCGCTCTCAAAACCATGCTCTCAGCGCCAATATTATAGAGGACGGGGCAGCCCTGGTCGCTGCAGCATTCTCGACCGATGACTGGTCTCGCATCACGTGGTTGGGAATCATGTGCTCGGCCAGTGAGCTTGCAACGCTTCTCCGACCAGACAGCATTCTCTCGTCCCTCAAATTCCTATCCGTCGAGAATACAGAGGAACCGCAATTCGAGCTATTTTCGCCTTCTTGTCAGCTTGAGCTATCCCATCTATCTAGCCTGCTCTTATACGATTTTGCGATAAATTGGGATAATTTCCCCCAACTCCCTAATCTCACCCACTTCGAACTCATAGTCGATCGGAGCTCCGGTCTGGAATATCCTATCGAAGGCATCCTGCATGCCTTACGTTGCCTGCCGCATTTGCAAACTTTATGCTTGACCGAAGACCCTATGATTTCCGATGAACTCGCTGTTTCACTTCCACACTTGGCATATCTGCGTTTCGAAGGCTGCGGGGATGTATATTCTCTCATTTTGGCAGCATTAACCATGCCTTCCACGGTCTCGGCCCTGGTCAAGATAATACCTAGAAGCGTGTATGGTCTGGATATGCTCTGCGGCAAATGCACTTCTGTTATACCACACATACACCGCGTTGATTTGGACTGCCAAGACAGCTGCGTAGAAGTGGCCCTATGGGACAGAAAGACCACCGAGCAGGCAGGACCAGATCCCAATATCCGCATAGTCTTTACAGAGTTCGACGCTGGGATTCTATGGATGGTGACGGAGCCGATGTGCAAGCAATTGCCCGTGGACAAGGTAGCGCATCTATCACTCAAGATTCCCATACCCGGCCACGACGCACCATTCCCGATTTCCTAGTTTCTTCAAGCCTACCAATCGGTGACGCGCCTCAAGATTGTCGGTGCCTCGAATGCAGGTCAGGTTCTCGTACACCTGGCAGACGCATCGGAGCCAGCAAGTATTTCTGACGTCGAGCCTCCCGCAACGTTCGGTTGGAAATTCTTTCCCAGACTGCGCTGTCTGGAACTCGTAGGCGAGGACGATATCGGGGAGGGAGTAATTCTCGAGGCACTCACGAACGTGTTGCGCATGCGGCACGAGTCTGGTGCTCGTTTGCAAGAACTCCATTTCGGAATGTGGAGAGATGTCATTTCCGAGGAGCAGAGGGTTGACCTGCAGCGATACGTCGACAAACCTATCGATTTTGGAAGTCATAGGGCCTAACTTGAGGAGCCTCGTATGATCGCGCTGGAGTGGTAAGCCATTTAATCATGCTCAGAATGTCACCACTCTAATCGGATTCTCCGGTCGCCATCCATCACGGGACACTGTTGCTAGCGCAGCTACCTCAGACGAATCGCCTGCAATTATACCGCGGTCGCCCGCCAATATATATCATTATCGAAACTGGTATGAAGATGTAGGATCCCATCGGTATAAAGTGAATAATGCTCAACTCGGAGGCGCGAAGTACTTATGTAGAAGCCATCATTAACCCACGTTGTACAGAAAACCATAGCGAGAGAACAAACGACCAACCGGGGTGGGTGTAACGAACCAAGACTGCATCGGTTGCTCCAGAGCCCCATGTCTACTATTTCTCCTTTGTACACTTGATCTCCATCCTCGTCTGCTTTCTTTCCCTGATTTCGCCGCTTTCACTCCATTCGCACGTACCGAAAAGAGTGTGTTCCATTCTGCCCTACTAGTAGAGGCCAGCGAAAAGAATACCGCGATACGAGCAAGCTCGTTCCCCAATCCAAACGCCCAAGACGTGGTGTGGATGTGGATGCGGATGAGCAGAAAGAAGAGGAAGGTGCGCGATCACCAGTTTTCCTCGCGCCCGAACTTGTCGGCACTTTTGACGATGGACGCTTCCGTGTCATACTCCTCGCGGTCTGTCGTGACCTGGACACGCATCGGGTACATCCCGCTCGTCGTGGGCGCGTTGACGTGAGAGCTCGTCGTCATCGGTTTGAAGTGCCGTACCCAGCCAACACGCAGATGAGTAGATGTGACGCGATTCCCTGTGTAGGCGAGCCGGTCAATTTCTGCGGGTGGGGTGGAGAGGAAAACATACGATGGTCGGGTTGGCCTAGAGACAACGAAGGGTTGTCAAGGAGGTGTCGGGCGGCAGGAAGAAAGAGTAACGTACGATGTTGAAGAATGCCCAAGCCATGTTCGAGTGGGTGAGCAAGAGACAAAGGTTGATGGTCTTGATGACGCTGTTCGTCATGCCTGGTCAGCAATCGTGCCCGCTGGAGGGGGTGTGGGGTGCGTACCTATACAACGCTGCAGACTCGATAATGACAACGACGACATTCTGTAACGAACGTAAATTTGAGTCGGGTCTGAGTGCGCGCATGAAGCGGGAGACGCACCTTCAAACTGCCCGTTCCCATATTGCTGAGCTTGCGATCACGGATGAGAATGCGGTATCCGATGAGGCCTGGCGTTTCAGGTGAGTTTCGACGCAGCCAACGGCAAAAACCCGCGCCACGCACTGACGGCAAGAACATTGGTCCTGTGGCGTCACGCGTCAGGAGCTGCATAACGGCAGATCATAACGAGTCCCACTCACGTAAGACCGAGAACGAAGGAACAGGTCAGCCAACTGTATGAATGAAGCAAAGCAATTGGTTAGATGACGCGAAGGATGTCTAGGACGGAGACGTACGTTCCAGCGGCGTTCGTCCAGATATCGGCACCCGGCGGGATGTTAGCGAACGCAGCAACCGTTCCGAGGCCACTAACTAAAGAATGTGATGGGTGCACGTCCAGAAGACTGAATCGAAGAGAAGCACGTACCTAACATGCCGAGCAGAGTGATAGTCGGGGGAATACACACAAAATAGTTGTTGCCCCAGACGACAAACAGACGGTATACCTAGTTCGTACAGCACCAAGGTCAGATGCGTGCCGAATGGATAGCGATAACAGGTTTTCGGACCGTAAGCCCATCGTTGATGGTCGCTTCGAAGATGTAGCACGCTGCCCATGTCAGCGTGAGCGGCGAGCTCAATTGGGCGAAATACAGAAGGGGCCCAGAGGGTTCTGCGAGATGGGTCACATATGCGCCGTACATTCTCGCCATGTTCGTGCAGTAATGCTGACAGGGGTTCGGCTTCGCATTAGCCGGCGGGTTCATGCATAGGAATGGAGAAGACGCACAGTGGTGATCGAGGCGAACAGCGCGAAGGTTGTGACCACCAAAATCTTGTTGACGTTCTGCTGCCGCGACTGTCTAGGACTAGTGAGCGGAATGAACAGCACGTAGAGCGTCGCGCTGAAGATGGCCAGGTAGAGGCCTGAGGATCACGCCAGCGTTTAGTATAGCCTATACGCACGAAAGCATAGTGACACTCACCATATAATGTGGCCTCAAAGAGGATGCCATAGAGCATGGCCACATCGAAGGGAACGGAGTTGGCCATGATCGCCTGAAGGAACTGGGGGGAGATGAGGAAGAGGCGTGGAGAGCGCCAACGGGGTAATAAAACGAGAGCAAAATGGCGGCCGCGGTGGTGGAGAGCGGCAGACAGTCTGGGGCACAGGCCGGCGTGCCTTTCCTGTCAATCATTTGTGCAGAACACAATATCCCTGCGCAGAGCGGTGGGCTAGCTTCGCTCAATTTCTTCCGGCACGTGGCTATTTCGGTGCATAAATGCGATCGAGGCCGCACGACGCGTAGCTACCGGTGACACCGTCGGGCATGCGTTGCAACCATAGTGTGATTCCGGAATGGGTAGGCTGAAGGAAGGCGCATAACGAGAATGTATGACATACTGCAATTGGCAATCGTTACAGCGCCGGGCGATGCTGGGGAGCCTTTGGGGGGTCCGTATATATCCTTCAAGCGGTGGAGGATAGGGGACGATACGATGAGACGGGGAGCCTTGGCGTATCGATCGCTGGTATGGAGAGCCTAGGAAGTTTTAGACCACATCCTCTGTCGCTTACCAACCGGACCCCCGCTGCTGGAGCCTCCGCAGTCAGATCTTATTTTCAGGACATCACCCAAATCGTAACTTACCCCACGACGTCCGTCCGAGGAGGAGGAAGAGAAGCCTGGACTCTGCAGCTCGATGAATTCATTCTGCGAGCACACCCGCGGCTTCTCCCGGCTCCCCGATATTGCTTAAATTGAGAAAGCAGGCACCGATGGCCCATCGTCCTCGCGGAACGGCCAACGCGGCAAGCTCTCATCGAAACCTAGCCGTCGGCAATATGCACACTTGATCTGTCACCACCGCGTGTGGCCATCTGTCCAGATGTCCACTTCAGGTGGTAAACGAGTCCAGCTGGAGGCTAGACCGACGGCGCGGGAGTCTCGCGTGGTCTCGGGCCGTAGTCGTGCGTGCCTAGAGGACGTTATACGGGCTGGCGCTGCTGACAACCCAGGACGAAGGAAATTGTCGAGAGAGGGTACTACACACCTAAAAATTGTAGTGTGCTGTGATGTGACGGACTGTTGTGAGTATCTTTTGACTTGGGGGGAATAGCCGATGCGTCGCACGGCAGCACGATTCCTGATGCAAAAGATACTTTCCGAGTTCAGGTCTTTCTCTCGGAGTAATAGGGGGTCTAAGTGATAAAACTATTAGAAGGTGCCGACATCCGATGGCTCGGATGCTGGATGCCACGGTCACCTGGTGACCGGTGACCACTCGAGAGGTGGAAGGACACTGTCCTTAGGACCTGCGTGGATATCATTGCACGACTACGAGGACAATGACGCATTAGGACGCAGCCTCCTTTATTTCGTTTGCATCCGCCAGCATCTGCCTAATTAGGCATTATGCATCCGCAGAGTCCCTTCGTTTCCAACCTCATGTCTTTTCAGTATGTACGTGCAGAATTCTACAGGCAATAAGTGGGCATATGCTTTGAGAGGAACGGTGAATCGTGAGACTCGAACTTGCGCCCTCTTTACGGTGACTGCCGAACAGATATGGCACAGCCACCCACGCTTAACGACTAGTCCAGGCTCGCTTAAATCTGACGGACCCGTTTTTTTTTCGCTGTACTGAACACCATAATAGACGATTACCTTAGCAGGAATCGTAAATTCGTCGTCGGGTGTCGAGTGTCGAGAGGCGAGATCCGGGCGTCGACCGTGTACGTACGTACGCGTAAACACGTGAATCTGCAATTTGCGCTAGCCTCAGACGATCTAAAAAGAGGACTACTCACTGCAAGCCTGAGTTAGCAACCTGAGTCGCGGTCAACGACGGGTGCTAGTGACAATTTGTAGTGATACCCTTCACAAGTAGAATGCAATATGCTAGTACTAGTGCTGGTAAAAAAAAATGCTAGTGCAGGTGATCATGATAGGTAGTATAAATCCCTCGCTATATAAGCATGATATCAGTACGCGCGTGCGCGCAGTGCATGTATGTATCGTGTGCGAACCAATCCTCCCAGAAAACGCAACAGCTCGGGCGTAACAAAGAAACAAAGAAAGAGAAGACAGACGGAAGAACAGACGAAGACGGAGACGCGGAACGGTATGGACACAAAGCAAAAACTATCCAGCAGCAGGCAAAACAAGACGATAGCATGCGCACTCGAGCTCGCAAACAGCCCTCCTCCCCTCCCCTCCCCTCCCAGCTCAGCTCAGCCCAGGCCCTCGCAGGCTCGCACTCATTCGCCCCGCCGATCCTCTCTATGCCCCACGTCCGGCAGATCAAACGTCACCCGACTGGGCGTACCGACTTCGCTCTCGCCCTCGCCCTCGTTATCCGACCCCGGCATCGACGGGCCCATCCTCGGCGTCGACGCCCCACTCCCGCCGCCTCCCCACCTACGCTCGTCCGCAAACCGCACCGACCGCGCTGGAGACGCCTCCCTCAGCGAGCGCACCTCGCTCTCCCGCAACGAGTCAATCCGCGCGTGCCGCGGCCTGCGCCGCTGCGTGCTCGGCGCGGACCCAGATGCCTGCCGCCCGCGTGCACTTTCGTCATCTGGCGGTGTGCCCGAGGGTGAAGACGGCGGCAGCGGGGACGAAGTGGCGGGAGGTGTCGGCGGGGGGGCGGTGTCGGTGGACTGCACGAGTGGGCGCGGCGCGCCAACGCGGTGGATGGAGGGGCGCTGCTTGCGGCCTGTCCGCCCATGCATGAATATGGTCGGTTTCTTGCGCCAGCGGCGCTTCTTCTCGCGGCCCTCGCCCTCGTCCTCCGCGTCCGCGCCTGCGTCGACAGACGGCGGCCCGTCGGACGCCCAGCCTTCTTCGTCCTCGGTACGTGCGCGCACAGCATGCGCTGTGCTCTTCTTGCTTCCTTTGCCTTTGCGTTCACTACTGCTGCTCGCGCCGCTCCTGGTGCTCCCGAGCGACGACAGGCGCCGCTCGAGCGTCGCGCCTGCCTCCTCGAGCGCATGCGCGGCGGATTCGACGCCCCGCTCGACCGAGCCCGGTGCGTGCTTGATTCCCTGCACGAATGCGCCTGCTGCATCGCGCGCATGGGCTGCCTCGCCAAGGAATGCATGGGTCACGCGCTCTGCGTCACCCGGCCCGTACGCGTTGGGCTCCACTTCCACTTCGACCTACGTCAATATTGATATCAGTATCAGCGTCCATAATCCACGACGAAGGAATGCGACACGCACGTCGTTCCCAGCACCCCCACGCCGCTCGATGACGCGATTCGGGCCTTCCCTCCACTCTAGCACGTTCTCGTCTCCGTCGGGCGGGTTCTCCGCCGATGCCTCAGCGCCCGTGCCCGCTGCCACATTGTCCGTAGGCGCACCCAGCACCGCGTCGCCCACTGGCGAGCCCGTGCCCGGCGTCGACGTGGTCCCCTGGCTGCTCTCTCCCAGCTGCTCGAGCACATGCCCATACCCCTCATCCACAGTCCCGCGCTTCTCGCTCGCCGTCCCACTATCCCCTTCGCCGCGCTCCATGGCGCTATCGCGATTAATAACGACGTCCTGCGCGCGCGACACGCGGCGCGTCTGCGTCGTCCACTCGGGCACGGTGCCCGTGTCGCGGCGCGACCACGTGCGCGACACGGTGTGCACGCGGCGGCCGAGGCTGAAGAACGGGATCGAGAGCCGTGAATGAGGATTGACGTGACGACCATGAACGCGACGATCGGCTGGATCGATGCCGAGAGCAGCTGCGCCTGGTTCGCGGGCGGGTCTGCCGGCGCGGGCAGCGTCTCCGCGGCGAGCGTCGCGATGAAGACCGCGCCGACGCCCATGGGCCCGAAGTGTCCGCTGAAGAGCGCCTCGCGGAAGTTCTTGACGTCGGGGATCCAGCGGTAGAGCGCGATGATGACGGGGAGCCGTCGGAGGAGCAGCACGAGGATCGCGATGACGATGAGGCGCCAGACGGAGATAGAGAGCGCGGCGTTGTCGAATTGGTTGAAGGGTGTCCAGGCGCCGACGAAGACGAATGCGGCGACGTTGAAGAGCAGGTCGATTACGGACGAGAAGACGGAGGCTTCGGTCTGCTTGTTGAAGAAGCCGTCCCAGGCGAAGGCGGTGCCGCAGGCGAAGGCTGCGAGCAGGTCGTCCGAGCCGAGCAATGTTGTTACGCCGATGGTGAGCAGTGCGAGCGAGACGTATTGTGCGACGTAGGATTGGCGGTCGATGAGGTCGTGGGATTCGCAGAACTTCATGAGGTGGCGGAAGCCAATGCCGAGGATCGAGCCGAGAACGATACCAAGCACGACCTCATCTAGAAACATGAAGTTGAGCATAGGGACGCTGAGCACATATGAATAGACGCACATAGCCACAGTATGAGGAACCAATCCTCCACGGCTTCGCCCGACGTTCTGTCCAGCGTCAGGTACAACGCGATGTAGAGAAACGGGAACGCGGCGCCGTCATTACAGCCTGACTCGGCAGCTAGTAGATGTCGTAGATGGGCAGGTACGTGCTTGTCGGCGTACTTACCGCCAACCACGGCAGCTGCAAGGATAGGATCTGTCGGGGTCAGGCATGCGGCAACGGCTAGTGATGATAGGAAATTGAGCTTCGGGATGAGCGCATATATGAGGCCTGCGGACACAAACCAGCCCTATATGAACGCGAAGGTGAGTATATGCGCGATAGAATTGGAGGAATCGTACGCACCCATGTCATTACTGGAAATAGGAGAAAAAATAAGCTTTTCCAATGTCGCTTCATGTATGCTTTTGGAAGTTCAACGCCGATGGCGAAGACTCCGATTGCGAGAACGACGCGCGTAAACTCTAGTGTGATGGTGTTCTCGACGGCTCTGGATCCGTTTCCCCATCCTCGCGGGTCGAATATGTTGGCACAGTAAGGCCCTGGATAAGCATGAGTAACGTGTGCAACAACAGGAAAATGGATCCCTTCTTCAAGACAGAAGCTGGATGTTGTGAACTACTTCCGCATACCACGGAGCAGCATTCTTCAAAATTTGGCATCCGACACGAGGCTAGAAAGGAGGATAAAGGAATACTGCTCATACCTATGATTACACCGAATACGAAAGCCCAGCAGGCTTCTCCAATGTATAGCTACCCACCATCAGCGATTCTGCACGCATATATGTAGTCGTCCCACACACCTTTTCCCTAATGAACAGGGAGAACATGCCAAACTGCGAACCGGTCAGCTCCGACGGAACGCCCTCACACCGGGATTCGAAAGCCTGAGCACTCACGAAGACCACAAAGCCTCCCAGACATGCGTATGCAATGTGCGGTATAGATGGTTTGAACTGGGGTCGGTGTCAGAACATTCAAAGCGCTCACAGGAGAGACGGTGCGCACTGGATCAAAATGCATGGTATGAGTGGGTTGGGTGTCTCAGATACAAGAATGGAGTGCAGTTCCGTGTCGTGAATAAGGGTCGTGGGGGGTCGTATGCATGAAGGAGCCCGGAGGAGGTGGGGGCGAAAGACAAGTGGAGGGGAGAAGAGAGAGGTGATAAGCCCGGGGCAGCCCCAGACGCCGTCGCTTTGCCGAGCGGACGATCGACGATATTTCGCTGTGGCGCTTGAGAGGCACGCCCTGCCCAGCGTCTTGTCTCCGCCCCTCCACCTCTTCTCCCATGAACCCCTGTCTTTCCCCACCATTTCCTCTCTCTATTTCCTCGTATTTCTCGCCTGCAGACGACGACCAGCATGCACGCTGGGCCTGGCAGACGCGTTGCTGCCGGTGGCTGACCGGCCCGGCGTCCTGGCGCACTGCGCGGGGATATCGCTTGCAAGCGCTTGGCGCGCTCGAGGCTGCTCCGCATCGTTATCGATGTCGCTCGGCCTCCCTGGGCACCGCCCCGACGCCTCTGACGACGGCCAAGCGTGCTTGGTCGTCGACGCCGCGCCTGCGCCCTCGAGCTCATCGAGCCCTCCGACACTATCAGAATGATATGGGGCACCAATGGCGGCAGACACGTTGTCGGTTATCCATCCGACGGCGGATGTCGTTCTCATGAACGGACGCCTCGTGGCCCGCAAAGACGCCGTCTGTCCTCGGATATCGAGTGCACCCTCTGCGCTCACCTGCGCACCGGTCTGGGCCCGCGGATGCGGGGCATTTTCCATGAAGATCGGCACCGTTCGCGAGGGCTTCTGTGCTCTGTACAGTGTACAATACTAGTGCGGGGTATGTGCTATGAACCTCCAACTTTGTCATGACGACGCGTCGCTTACCTGCGTGTGCCTCGAGCATTTCACGCTGCCAGGTGACCAATGGACGGAGCGCCATATATCTTGTTTTCGCATCCGTGGCCTGTTTTTTCCGGTTGGCAGAACATACCATGTCGGCCTGCGTCCCACGCGAAGGCCGCGCAGCTTCGCCACATCCCTTTCCGAGGCCTCCGATTTCTGAACGGGCGATCCTCGTTCCATTTCCGGCGTTCTGCCGACATTAGGCTCGTGCTTTCCATTAGCAGTTTTTCATGGTCTTCTTGGGATCCTAGAGTGCCTTCGGCAGGGATGACTGTCTGGCCAGGACGCTTCTTTGACTTGCACGCCGTCCGTGGGTTGTCACTGTGCACGTTGTCGATCTGTTCCGGGATGTCTTTGGCCCTGCCGGTATGACGCACGCTCGAGAGCCCTGTCTGTCTTACGCGCACCTCCTCGCCGCTCACTCTCACCTCAAACCTTTAGGGAAGTGGTGAGTCCTTTTCGCGACACGTACATGCCGCTCACTCGTTATTGCCAAGGCCTACTTACTGTCGTACACACTGTTTCACTTATACGCGGCTGCTTACTCTGACAGCAAACAATTCTTCTATGCAAGCTTATTGACCGCGGGCGTCGCTTCCGCAGCACTCGCATGCGGCAAACGTCCTCGGATCCGTCCGTGTATGTATATCTTCAGACGCTATCGCGTCACGTATTGCAGAACGTGTATTCTTTACGCTTCTCTTGCGGGCACCCGGATTTACTGTGCGACCCGCGACAACCGGGCAGACGTCCCATTCACGAGGGGCCAACGACCTCTTTGATCTTCTTCTTGTCCACCCGGAGGACGACATCCCTCCCTGTTCGGCACATTGTATCGCGCATCTGTCACTCGTCTCGGCCGTTATTCTTTGCTTCGTACTGCTTGCGCGCGAAGGCTCTTGCGACTCCATTCCAAACGTCCATGTCTCTTTCCTGATGAGCATTACTTTCAGCTCGACGCAGGACGGTGCGGGCAGATGCAAGTTCATCGGTGGTCATGGCGGTGCGTTTCATCGAACCCCAAAGCCATTGCATTCAACTGCGTCTACGAGGCCGCGGGAAGGCTCAAGGGGGTCGTTTCTCCTCGTGGTAAATGGCAGCGACACTCCGTCTAAGCTCGCACACGGCATCTATCTCAAGCGCACGCTCAGGGCTCAATGGTGGTGATTATCGAATGGCAGGACGGAATGGTGAAGAATGCCCCGCACGCTTGCGCCATTGTCTGCGCGTCTTCAAGCTCCTCCGACTGGATCGTGTTTTTCCTTTTCAGTCATCCTTGTATTCCTTGCTCCTTGCATCGCAGTAATACCGTCACCCGATGGTGTCCCCCAGGCGCGATTTGTGCCCACCCGTTGAGGCATACTCCTTGGCGAAGGAGCCCTTACTGCACCCTATTTCAAATCTCGTACGCGCGCAAGGCTCTCACAAGCTTTCTCGAGCCACCAGGCGGGATTGTCATCGCATGTAAAGGACGATGCGCAAGCGGACATACTATCCCATCATCAGCCACCATATCCAGCTCTGCTATCAACTCACGCCTCCCTCGTCTCTTATCTTGTCGCGTTCACCGCGTCCTCCGGGCTTGGCGTCGCTGGGGGCTCTGGCACGGGTGGGCCATCCCTATCAAATGCAGATCCCATTCTCGCTCCTACGCTGATCTGGAATGGAATTGATAAAGTATTGCGAATGCAGGAGCTGTGCGGACCACCCTGACGTCGCACCGAGGCGAGCCGTCGTCGTGGACATTATGCCCAACAGTGCGCCCAGCTCCTCCATTGCGCACGTATACGCTGATAGCACCACGCCAAGAAGGAAGGGAACAACTTGACGGCGGCCGCTTCTCGAGCGAGGCGACTCTGTTTTGGCAAGAAAAACATGTCAAGTATAATTCGCACTACTGTAAATCGAGCCTTCCAAATTACAGACACCCAGCATCATCACTGTCGTCCCGCTGTGCCCTTCGGGGGATGCAGCCCGACCTTGTCGGCATACTTATGCAGCAAGGCCTTCTGCTTCTCCGACACACCGCCCGGCCACGTCGTTATATGGATTTCCTTCAGGCGAACGCCCGCCTCGTGCCGTATCTTCAACACAAATATGACCGTGTCCCACAAGCCTGCATTATCGTGCCCATCCATGCACTGCAGCTCCAGCTTGCGCAGCATCGGGAAGTAACGCCATCCTCTAGGCCCCGCTCCTTGCATCTGCGCGGGCGTTCCCAGTGCTATAACACCGTACTCGACAGCAGAGCGATCAACGATCTTGAGCTCGGTGGCCGACTCGCAGAGCGCCAAAACCCCCATGATCGGGTGCCCCTTGCGGTAGGTATAGTAGACGGAGTTGTGTATGCTGAACGTGAACCGCGCGAGCTCGCAGAGGTGGAGGTGGCTCGCCGATCTTGCGGAGCACCATGTCGTCCCGCCCGCGGACCATCGAGTGGATCGTCAGGTGGATATGCGGATACATCTCGTCGTCGTCCCACACCGTCTTGCGGGTCCGCCAGAATCTGATCTCCGTGACGCCATCCTGGGCGTCGACGCGCAGACGGAGCGGGTGCGTCATGAGGACCGCGCACTTCACGAAGAGCATGTCGAGCGCGAACGGGGTGGCGGGCCACACCTCGAGGATGGCGGAGACCGTCGGCGGCAGCTCCATGGCGCCGAAGAGGAGCGCATAGTCGTCGCCGCGGCCCTTGAGGCGCAGGTGCTCCATGTGCGGGAAGGGAATGGGCACGCCGTCGAGGATGGGGGAGTTCGGGTCTAGGCTCGCCGTGTTGCCGGCCTCTGGGAAGATGGAGAATAAGGCCAAGTCCCGCAGATGTGGCAGGGCGCGCAGGGCGTTGTAGACGTGCTCTAGGGAGTGTCGGGGAGGGTGGTCGCTGAAATTCAATAACTCGAGATGCTTGAGGTGCGAGAACTGGGGGAAGTTGTCCCATGCGATCGTGCAGTTGCATAGGATCAACGCTGACAGATCCGGGAGCGTGATGTTGCAGGATGGGGAGAAGAGCTCGCGGCGATGGGCTGGGTCGTCCAAGTTGTCAATAGACAGGTACTTGAGGGACGGGAGAAGGCTTGGGCCGCCTGGCTTGAACAGCTCGACGAGGTCGGATGTCGGGCATTCGATGCCTAGCGAGCGCACACGCGACCAATCCTTCTGCGATTTAAGGAGCTCCGAAAGCTTTATTTTTGCTTGGCTCAACTCGATGCTGATAGCATGGCCCATAGAACGCGCGATGGCAGCCCGTGCCCATTCCTTTGATGTTGAGCTGAGATCGATGAGGGTCCACAGGTTGGCGTGCGCGAGTGCCACAGCCCGCCATTGCGAACAGACGTGCGTGACCTCTATGGCCGAATCCAGGTCCGGAAACCGCTGCAGCTCCAGCTGCGACCAGTGGGGCGAGTCGCATGCAGACACCGTGCGCATGCGCCGTGCCGTGAACGCACCCCTTGGAAGAATGAGCCAGAAGATGTGTGCCAGGACGTCCGCGGGGAGGCGGTAGATGGGCAGGTTTGCATTGCGGCGCCGGACAAACTCGAATCGCATGCGGTCTATGGCTGCGATGTCTTCGTCAAGGGTCTCGACAGCATTTTGACTTGGCGCACGGGCTGACGAACTTGGGCTCTCGACTGTTTTGAACCGTTCCTGCGTGACTGTGCGCCAGAAATCACTGGAAGTCAGCATGGATGTGAGTTCGAGTATCATGCTAGTAGATTCAGAAAGAACGGCACCTGGAGGAAGTCGTGGTAGCTTGCATGACCTATCACTGGTTGGGGACGACACAACTTGAAGCGAGGGAGGGAGGAGAGTCACGGTTTGCCTTTGCGGAGAAGTGTCATAATATGTTGGGAGTAGTAAGTAGCAAATACGACAGTCTTTCGCGAAGCGTACCGTTGGTAGGTTATGAGGGAGCAGGCGGTTTCAAGGAACGCGTCACGAATATGAGCACTGTCAACCGCACGAAAAATTCTGTGACTGGTAAATATCCCAGCCTCGACGATGGACATCGAACGTACCGGGGTTAAAGTCTATCAATATGCTGGACAGAGAACCCTGTCAAGAAGAATGTTCGCCACCGTGCTTGAAGTTCTCGACAAGCAGCAGGGAATCGAAACTCCAGTGCGGCTACAGGGGTTTCACGTGACCGCGTGACGGGGCGCCTCTTTGTCTGGTCATGTTCGGCGCCAGGCCTCTTCTTCCTCAGCAAGTCTACTTGTCTCAACCTGTACCAGCTTTGGCCATTTCGCCACCTGAACCCTCCAAACTTGAGATATAATGTCGTCATCCTGATAGGCTTCCCTCGGGCTGAGCGAAAGTGGTAGCGATGGCTGCAGATTCAGTATTAGTAGTGCGATGCAGCTCGAGGAACTAAACCGGCTCGCGCCATGTCTCGGTGAGTGGTATTTATGAACAAGCGGCACGCATTCATGGTCGAGCTGGGGAGCTTCTTAGGTGCGTTGTCTTACAAAACCAAGATCTTAATCTTTGGTAATGCTTGTTTCTGCAGATCATCCAAGAACCATGAGTGCCATGCACATCATGCTCCTAGTGCGCATTTAACTCGATCTTCTCGACAACGACTACCAGTGCTCTGACGACAGGCATCCTTCGCGGACGCTATGAACCCCACGATAAACATCCATCTCCATGGCAGATAGTATGTACGTCTTTACTCGCGCTGCCGTCTTCTTCACGAGATTGATTGGGGCGGGGGCACAGGTCGTCGTACCGTATCTGTCACACATTCAGGTCGCGACCCACTGAGGGATCCATGACACGAGTACGTCTCTTGTCAAACTACCAACACGATAGGACACGGAGATGGTCTTGCGCACCCATTATACGTCTTTTCCAAGTCTGCGCCTGCATCCATATCGTTGGAGACTAATGGGGAGGATCCAACTCGCACCTTTCGCTAGATTTTACCGGTGCAGGAGGACGAGCAGGCGGCTTCTCAATGCGCAGTCAAGGTAAGGTGGTGGCATGATAGAAGGCGGGCGGTATGGTGGAAGTCAGGCAGTATGACGGGAGCCGAGCGGTGTGCGACCAAGTTCACATGAGTTGGGATACTATCTTCCTGTATCTTCGCGGTTGTGCTTGACAGTCCGTCCACCGGAGAGTGCGAAGAAATTTTCCAAAGAGACGTACAGCGGAGATGCCTTGGAGAGCTCGGAGGGGGATTACGACTCTCCATATCACCCAATCCGACGAGATTCCGGATGTTGGCCAGGCGAAGCTGGTGGGTCGGTGCACAACTAGTACAATTCCCAAGATGGCGGAGTCATTGCCACCATACTCAATCTGCGTGTTACCAGTAGGATACTGACCTATTATCAACATTGGCGGATAAATAACAACTTTGCTACAGAGCCCTACTAGTCTTCATCTTCTAGCTAAACCTCCTACCATGCCGATGTATATGTCACCAGGAAAGCTGGCCGGACAGCATCATTGCTATAAACAACGCTCTCATCGTAATTGAGGTCACCGCCCCGCACGCCGTACACCTGTAGGCTCATCATCGTTCCGTCAGTCACGATAGGTAGCAGTTGAGCCAAACATACCGAATCGTGACCGGCTGGTGCGGAACGCAGAGTTTTATTGTCCCGATATGTAAAGTGCATACGGCCTAAGGAGATGCGAGACAATATCATAGCGTGGACGAGAGGGGTGTCGTATGTCACGATATTTTTTGTATAGTCATCTGCTTCTACGGATCATGTATGAGATCCTCATTCCGGGCGACATGCAAATGCATAGAGAACGTACTAGAGGATACAGGGGTTGAGTAAATTCCCCGCCCGAACCTAGAAAGGTGATGCCGGCGTATGAGCATCGGTAGAGGTAGACATCGCCTGCAGTACCTCTGAAATCCGTTCTTCGTGCCTGTTGAAGTTGCACATACATGAGTTTGAACCCGAGAGAAGATTGTGGTGGTGGTCACGTACCGCTCTTCTCTATTTTGAATGAGTTTCGGATGATAGAACAGAGGGAGCACTGCGGGAGCGTGCAAGGTGTAGTTCCCGTCTCCCCCAGCATGCAAGCGCGATTAGTCCCATGAAAGTGGAAATATTCAAACCCGACGCGATTCCTTGCCAAAGGAAACAACCCAGGGTCAGTATTAATTAGTATGAAGACAGTATGAGTATCAATACTCATACCTATAGTTCTCATAGGCCGACATATGCCACCTGGTATGCGTGATCTCGAACACATTTATAACTCGTTTCCGCTCTTTACCACGGTGTTCCCAACCATCGACAAATAATTGCTGGGCTGAGAAGACATGTTATCAACGCGTCGCAGAAATTGTGATAGGCGTAGAATCAATACGTACCAATTCTCCATCGAGGGTCAGTAGCGTTGAGCTGAACGAGCTGAGGCTCCGAGTACCTGGATGGTGAGAAATATCAGGTCAAAGTAAGTCTCCAAAGCAAAGGATACACACTGCGTCGAGTAGTGCACAGGAAGGTATTGCCCGAGTGGATAGCTAAGAGGCATGATCACAGAGAAGATACTGGTGAATTACGGCGACAGAATAAAACATAACGAGTCTTATACCACAAAAGTGGCAGGATGAATGAACGCGGCAGCATGTATGCCTCGTTGTGATACACACCCAATGCCGGCCTGAAGCAACAGTAGGACAGGCACCGCGTTATCTGCACCTGTATCGCCGCAGTCACAGAAGAATGGCCATACATATACATCTTGTCGGGTTTGGGAAGGTTCTACCATCGGGCTGTTCGAGAACGAAGAGGCGATTCGATGGACGTGCACAGCTACGCCACGCCTATGCGTTGCGGCATCGTGAAGCGTCCAATATAATTGGCTGTCGCTCGCTGTCGGGACTCGTACGGAAACTTGATACGGCGACGTAAGTGAAGAAGGGTACAACCACGAGCTTTGTGAAGAGAGCCTACTCGTGGCGGATCTAGCAGGGTGTGTCGACTAGCCGTCGAGGAAACCCGGTCTAGAGTATGACAAGTTGGTCCGGAGTGAGAGTGGTTGAACAAGTCGGACGCCACGACATCACGGAATTTCCCGTTTGAAGCAGAACCTCTTTTTCGTCTCTCGCCATCGGCCACAGATGATCTGGGACCCAGAGGATCCAAAGAATTTGTTGAAAGTCCACCAGTAGTATATTAAATATCACACTCAAGACATACACCAGTCACGGTGCGATAGCCTCCAGATATAGCCGTACACAGCCGTACACACTGCCATTCGACTTAAACCAGTCGCGAATAATTGTCTACGCCCCGACCCTACACAACGTCTCATCAGCAATAAAGCACCAAGTATGCGGGAATGATTGCATCGTCGCGGTAGACCACGAGCTCGTCGTAATTCAAGCTCACGCCAACCTCACCAAGAACCTGACAAAATCAGTGAATCGGGGTCGATAATTCCACAGCGAAAGACATACCGAGTGGAATCCGTTTGGAGGAGAAGTAATACCACGCATATCGACAAGGCTCTTGTATCCTCGACCAGCAGCGACCTTCGTAAGTAGCATGGCCTTGTACCTCGAACCGACTGCCTGGCCTTCGTTCTTCGTGTACGGTGTATCAGACCTGGGAAATACGTGTGAGATCATGGCATATAGTATAGACGTTGGTAAGAATATGATATACTTCGACGATGTCGACGATGTGTACAGCCCGCGACCAAACCTGAAAACGACGATGAGTTTCAGCCGGTAATCATCCATCGTCAGAGACTAACCTGCCTCCCCCGTGTGAACTGCCGACGTGGGACATGTCGAAGGATGTGCGGATGATGTTACAGAGATGACAGGCTGAATCATGGCAGAACTTCGTGTGGCCAGGGTCTCCGAGTAAGCAAGTTCGCTTCGTGCTTTACTTGATATCAGAGAAATGGTTGAAACTAGAGTAGAGTCAGTAGCCTACCCGTGCCACCGACGCTCTTCATTTCCTTCAGACCTGTGTTGGCTCACAAAGTGACCAATACACTCAAGCCAGTTCCTGTTCAACGGTAATCAACGCGAGAAGACCTGCAGATATTCGACTTACTTACCTGTAAGTCTTATACGCACTTATGGCAGAGGCCTTAGTTGTGACACTGTAAACCTTTTGAACTGCTGGACAAGGCGTAGAGTGCCTCCATGACGCGTAGAACTGATGGACAACTAACGAAGGGGATGAGCGAATAAGTCCGGAGTACGTGCACAAAGCAATCAACTCACCGCTGTCGAAATGGCGATTTCCTTGAGGGAGCTCTTCGATGCCAGGACTATATCGATTGCCCGTCAGAACAGAAATTACGCCTGGCATCGCGGGGTCAAGAGTCAAGACGCACGTATTTGATGCCGTATTTCTGTTTCCCTGCCTGTCCTTCTGAGCGCAGGTTCTCCCGCAATAATCATGCGTGACACCGGTGTTCGGATCATGGTACCGATTTTTGCACTTGCAGACCTGTGCGGTAATGAAAATGAGATGATCACAAACCTCGGCGATGAACATTTGAACGCGTACTTTACAAGCCTTTCGGCCGCAGGTTCTACTACAGAAAAGGTGGGCCCCATTGACTGGACGTGTCTTGCACAGCTGAGACAGTGTCAATAAAGTCGATGTTGCAGACCCATGCCTCACCGCACCTTACACATGCCATTGGCAACCACATTGTTCGTCGTTTTAGCTTTCGCTGCGCAACCTCTGCCGCAGTAATCGTGCGTCCTGTTTCCTTCTCGAAACTTCGGGCGTACGCCGCATACCTGGACGCAGCACGTACAATATTAATACCACAAACAAGGCCAGAAACACATTGAACAGCCATGAGCTTACAATACAGAGGCCAACCTGGTTGGATGGGTTACAGTTATTGGTGGCTTTGGCCTTAGTGGCGCAGGTCCGACTGCAGTAGTCGTGAGTTCTGTTCCCTTCCACACGCTTGGGAAACTTCCCGCAAAACTAAAGCATAGATAGCTGTCAGAGTCGTGGAATTTGTACGAACGAATGGGTATACGGACGATACAGAGGTTGGCTTGCATAGCTCTAGTAGTGTTGAACTCCGGGTTTGAGGACCTGGGTAAAGTGTATTAGACGTCGGGGAACAAGGATAGGTGGCAGCCTCGCTAACTACAGAAAGCTCGCGCTTTAAAGACCTGTCAATGTGTGAAGCGAATGACTTGAGCAGCGTATTTCCCGTCATAGAAAGAAAGTCTCCGTGCACTTACCGACGCGCGTTTCTGCATAGAAAGTGCGATTGAAGACCGATATAGTGTTCACGCTTGTTTCGGAACGTAGACGGAGTTTTCAAAGCTCAACTAAAACGCGGTGTCGACCTGTCCATCAATTCATCGAAGTCAGACAGCGTTTGGGCACGTACCTCAGGCACTGTATTGGCAGTGCGCCTCGAACGTCGCTTGTGACTGAAGAAGTATACCGCTGTGATATCAACATGACACGAGGAAACCGCAGGGTTGAGACTTCCAAGAAACAGAACCACCCGGGCAGCATGCGTGTGATGCATGAGACATCCTAGCCTAGCCACCAGCGAAAGTGGCAGTATCTGGCCATTATTATGGCTCACGAGAAGGAACCTGACTCTATTAGCGCTGCAGCCAGGCATGCTGGACTAGTACTTACCGAGAACAATGTACCTCCGGGCATCTCGTTTCACTGAGGACTAGAGCGGAACCTTCAAGTTGTACAAGACCGCTCAGTCAGCAAGAGCGCCGAGGGAAAACGTGTTGAGAACGAGGGGGTGAAGTCGGTCTGTTGCATTGTCAAACGCGACCTCCCGAACCCGCTGCCATAGACGGCAGGACAGAATAATAGAAACTGATCTGTTAGCATTAGCAAAAAAATGGTATGTTGTAGTTCGTGTTGACTTCGCGTCTCGAATCGGGGAACTTGCCCGAGGCGACGACTCTGAGTTTGAATTTCGCGCAACGGCCCGAAAGCGCTGAGTGCTAGCGCTGAATAAAACGTTGAACTAGTATCACAATATATGTCGACGGTCGGGTCTTGCAGCCTTCGTCAAGCGCATTGCACGATAGCTCTGCGAAGGAATGAGGATTCAACGATGCGTATCATGGTCAGCTGAGCTATGGTGGACTCCCTCCGCATCGCCTTTCCCTCACCGCTTTCCTATCTTGCGCGCATCAGTATAAGAGTAGTGCACACGCTGATGCTGCATGGGCCCGCCGTAAGTGTTCGGAATTAATCGGGAGTGTGAGGAATGTCCGAAGACAACAGCAAGACGGAACCAACGCGGAACCGTATCCTCCTATGAGTCCACAAGATCAGGCTAGTCCGATCAAGCCTGCACCTCTGATATCGTAAGGCACAAAGTAGGTCGCCCTCCCTGTATCTCTGGTGCTTCGTGGCATCCACGGGGGTGTGAATCTGGTGGCAATATTCTCGTCGAAAACTGCAGGTGCCGACTAGTATATTCACGAGCTTGGTAGAGCAATACACTATTATTCAGGGGGAACATCGTACATCGTTACACCATACGTCGTAGCAGAAGACTATGTACAAATTATCAATGTATTTCGTCAGATTTCATACACCGCCAGGCGGATCCACGAAAAAACAGACTATGCTGATAGTCGTGTCTGCAATCGGCATTAGCGATGCTACAGCATGGCTAGAATCTCTAGCAACGCACCGTATTTGTTCAACCGCGTTAAATTCGGCCGACCTAAGCCTTCGCCGCGCAAGTCTTACCGCAGAACTCGTGTACCTTCTTCCCATCGTTGTACCTGGGACGCTTATGACAGACCTTTATCCAAAACATCCATGATAAAGATGAGATAATATAAGTCTATGGAAGACGAACCTTGCAGAGGTCGGCCCCGCCAGGAGCTGCACCGGCCGCATTTGCCGCAGCAGAAGTGTTCGTGGCAGCAGATGCGTTGGCGGGAGCGGGTGCGGCGGCAGCAGCTGGCAGATTTACAGCGGACGGCGCGTTGCCGGACCGTCCTTTGGCAGCGCATGTCTTCCCGCAGAAGTCGTGAGTCTTGACGCCGTCATTGTATTTGGGACGCTTTCCGCATACCTGTATATAGAACAATCAAAAGGTAAGCACAACGTAAATAGCATTCAGAAGTCATGATCAGGTGTAGACTGACGATACAAAGATCGGCTGAGCCGCCCGACGTCGTTGAAGCATTGTTGACCGGCTGAGCAGCGGCCGGAGCAGGTTTGGCGGCGGCGGTGGCGGCGGGTGTCCCAGCAGCAGCAGCAGCAGCACAAGTCTTGCCACAGTAGTTGTGCACCCTGGTACCATCAACGAACTTGGGGCGCTTTCCACATTGCTGCGTGAAGAGATGAGTACTGCGTAAGGAGGGAAATCGACATAGTACGCACGTCACAAAGATTGGCTTGCATGGTTGGACCGGATTATTGATTGCTGTGAGTCGTTGGTGTGTCTGAAGGAACAAGATAAACCATGCTGATGCCGGTATGTTCGAATATATAGCAGCCCCAGCACTTGGAGTGAATCCATCGTGCAAGCCGCAGGAGGGAAGAACTTCAAAATTCCCCGCGAAGCAGATCCAGATCGTCAGATCTCCGTAGTTTGAAATCCAGCTGCAAAAGGTAAGTCACGGTGTGGCGCGACATAATTAATGGAGAGCAACACGTTGGATCAGACTTCATCTCCGTGCGCATTCCGAACTTGCGAGGAACCAAGCCAGGATAGCAGATACGAGGGCACCATGCAGTGCTCATGACCTTTGGAAGAGGACGCCACGTTCCAGTTTGGCGCTTGGGAGCCTCGGCATGCTCCTGCCGGCTGCGGCGGTTCGCATGGTCAGGTATCCTTAAGGCTTCCTGTCGCTCCCCAACCCTTTCGACCTCTTTCAAAGATGTTCAAGTATATTTCTTCCTTTTTTCCCGACATTTGGTCCTCTTATTCCCTCTACTCCCCTCCTGAGGATAATCTCTGTGAGGTGCGTTCACAGCCACTATTGCGTGTTCGAGGTTTATAGCGTGGAGTAACATATCTCTTCAGCAATGTGGACGGAGACCCAAAGCGTTCAACCCACAGACTAGGACGTACCATCCATGTACGCTGAGCTGCATCTGTAATTGTTGTTGGCCATTGACGTGCGTCGTATCTAGATTGCGACAAGACTTGTGCCCGCCGCGCCGCCACGTTCGCATCATCGGCTCATAAAATAGTCATCTCCCCGGGGTCACCATCCGGCGAAGCTCGAGTCCCAGACCAACCTTCCGACCTTTGTGAGGTACATACACTCATTCGGCTCATGCAGAATCGATCTCGTCTTAATATCAATGTCTAGACATGCGGGCGTCGTCCCAAATATAAAGATGCACATGGATTCACTTATCCTTGTGAGTTAATCGCGTTTCCTATCGCAGGTATATAACTCATCACGCTTTGCAGATTGCGGGAGGACATGCGGGCGGGTTGACCGCCGTCGGCGGCGGGCGTCATTGCCTGCGACGGCCACGGCAAACCACCATACGGCCTCAACCTCGACAAGCAATCTATGTGAGGTAGCCTATCTGTGTTCTCTGTCATGGAACTGCCTAAAATACTGATGGCCGTCGCAATGGCATGCTAGGTCTGCCATCAGAGACCTAAGTACGTCGAAGCAAACGGATTTATGCACCCTTGTAAGTCAGATTGACATATCGAACATCTATCTCTGACATTAAATACCTTGTAGACTGCGGCAGAAGATGCGCTAGTCAACGGAACACACAAAGGCAGAATCCGCAGCATGCGACGCCCGTCCAGCAGCCGCGACCCGGCGACGGCGGCGCCTCGAATGTTCAGTCTTCGGGCACCCAAGCTCCCGTCCTTTTTTACCACCGAAATGACCCTCACTTTGGATTCACGAACTTCTCCGATCATCCCATCGAATACCATGGCGTTATCTATCCGACAAGCGAGCATCTTTTCCAAGCCTTCAAGGTCTGTAGTATTTGCTGACTTTCTCATGCTCGCGCCTAATTTCCTTCACGGTCGATCAGTTCATCAACAGTCGTTCTGACATTGCCGAGCGTATTCGGAAATGCCAGACTTCACGACAGGCGTTCGATCTTGCACATCGGTACCAATCAGGTGAGTACTCCATGCTATCCGTGGTCGTTTCTTGTATTCAAGATTTATCTACGATCGCTCAGACGTCCGGACTGATTGGCGCAGAGTTAACATCGCGAAGATGGACAAGGTGCTCCGCCTCAAGTTCGAACAGCATCCTGATCTAAGGCAGGAACTGCTCGACACTGGCAATGCACCTCTCGTCGAGGTACGTATCCCATACCTTCTGCTCGTCATGTTCAAGTTTAACTATTACCTAGGCGTCTGCCGCAGATGCATTCTGGGGCTTCGGAGCGGACGGCCAAGGGCGGAACGAGCTTGGAAAGGCGTTGATGCGACTGAGGGATAGCTTCCGCGGCCGTTGAATATATTGTCCTGTGTGGGTGGTTTTGGTTTCGCTTAGGATATGGACTCATGTGTAGCATGCCTTCGTCTCGATTTTTCCCACCGTTGCGTTCTGAGGCATCCACTATACTCTGTAATAATTCCGAAACTTTATTTTAGCCCTGGAAGTATCGCATGCGTGTAGACGAAAGCTTTGAAGGCTTGCGACCCCGCTCTGCCACGCCCTACGGTTGCCTTCAACTCAGTCGCATCGATTACCCAGGCTATGAATCGTGTTGGGGGTACGCCCCCGATTTGCGGAACATGGATGTCTCCACGGGGGATGAACTTTCACTCGAACTGGGTGACATCAAGTCTTCGAAGGCGAAAGTAAATTTGAAGCTGCGCGCGCACTACCGTATTTCGTCCACGTATTACTCATATCTACCGCCAATCGATAGATCCGCCCACATATTGCTGCAAACAGCTCCTCTGTTCTTCGGTAATTTCGCTTCCAGAATCGACACAAAGCTCTTGCAAACGAGCTCCTGACTCGTATCGCTTGCGCAGCACCTCGGTGATTTCTTCGGGTGTCACGGACTTCGTTTTGTCATTCAGTTCCAGGTACTGGAGGTTGGGAAAGTATGTGCGACACTTCGGCCCTTCTGACTCGAGCTCGGACTCGGGGACAGATTCATCAGGGCCGATCGGGTTGTATCCCCGTCCCAAAGTCGAGAGGGCCTCGCGAATTGCGTTATGAGAGAGCTTTAGGTGAGTTACCGACTGGTCGATGTCCAAGAAAAGATAGAAGACCAAAGTCTTGTGGTGCCTGGAATCGGCGGCTGGATCCCTGGATAATTCTAGATGGACGACCTCCTCGAGAGGAAAGTATTGACGCATGTTGTTGATTAAGTCGTATGGGGGTTGTTTGAGTGCCATGTAGATATTTGGTTGTCGGTCTCCCGAGTCAAACCTATGCTTGTCATGAAGAGTAAGGGACAGGGACGCAATCTGGGGGTGATTGTCGCGCAAAAGGTTGAACTTGAGAGAATATGGAGAGTCAACCATCTCGTAGCATTTGTCGAGGAGTGTCTGCAAGTCCAAAAGATCATCGTAGTCAGGTTCCACTTCGAGAACTATGACCGTGGGGGGGCGCATCGAGCTGATTGCAGCAAACAGTTTAATATACATGTTACCGCTCCCCGTGAGCATAAGAGTGGTAAGATGCGGTAGGGAGATCGTCGTCGTGTGCGGATCCACGGAACTGACATGGCTCGTTCTCCGTTCTTTTTTCCGTGAAAAGACGTTGGACAAGGATAACGATTGTAAACATGGTAGTCGACACAGGATATCGGCCATCTCTTTCAAAGTACAATACCTGTCGTCAGGATGGATCGAAGAGAAGGCGGGGGAAGGGGGTCCGGCATGGATCTCAAGGCCAGTTAGATGCGTGAGCCGAGGAAAGGTTTCCCATGAAATTGGAAAGCAGGATATGTCCAAGGTCGATAGTGTAGCAGGAAAGGCGATCGGACAAGTGTGCGAGAACAGAGGTGTATTGATACCGTTGTAGCCTGAATTTTTCGTGCATAGGAGCTCGAGGGTCCGAAGATCGTGTGATTGCAGCAGCTGTACGAGTTCAGCTGGAGAACAATGAACACCTAGCATCTGGATACGGGACCAGTCGCAGGGTCTCAAAGAAGCCTGCAACCGTTTGATTTGTTCGGTATGTAGAGCCTCAAGACCAAGAGCATGCCCGACAGAACGAGCCAAGAACATCGATACGCCACGCCTACTGAGGTGAATATCGGACCAGAGCTTGCCGTGAGCCAATGCCGCAGATCGCCATTGCGAACAAACGCGTGTGATTGAGATAATCGACTCCGGATCCGGCATGTACATCTTTGCCACTCTGCTGTCTGTAGACGAAATATCCCTCGGCGCATACCAGAAGATACGGGCTAAGATTTCTGGGGGGAGACGAGCGATAGGGAGGTGGGCGTGGCGACGCCGAACGAATAGACATCGCATTCGATCAATGGCTGCGATTTCTGCGTCAAAGAGTTTCGCCGTGGACTTGTTGGACGTGTGATCTGCCGAGGAGGCCGGATCCTCGATGGATTTGAATCTTTGCTCTGTAATCGCGTCCCAAAACTCACTGGGAAGCATTCCCAACGAGTGCTCGGTGAGTCGACACGTGTCAATGATCAAGACTAAAGAATACTCACTTGAGAGCAGTTTTTGCCGATTGTTCAATTCCTGGCATGACTCGAAACGGTTGCGAGGGGAGGATGAGGCGAGTTGAAGCTGATGTTGTAGCGGAACGAAAGTAGTCAAAGCTGAATGAAGGCGATCATGACAGTGCATGGGGGACACGTGCATGTAACGTGTCCTGCGGATCTGGGTTGCATCGATGAGGGAGTCTGGACTTCTGCGAGTTTTGCCGATCGAGATGCATCCAAGATGGCCGGTCAACGTGTTGTGCGATTATCCAGGATCATGCAGACACGAAGCTGTCCTAGCAGTAGAAATTCCGAGCAGCGTATATCGAGAATGGGTGGGACTTCGTGAGGGAAAGAGGAAGTGCACTGCTGGAGGATGGCGACAGACTTGAAGTAGACGCCTACGCGACGGCGGTCACATATGAACCCTCCGCATTGGACGTTCGTGCGACGAGAATTGATCCACAGGCGCCAAGAGCAAATGGCTGAGACAAGCTCATGAGATCTTTCAAAGATACATACAGCCCAGGATAATCAGTCCATCCACCCAATGACATGTGTATTGAACCATAGGCTGGTCAGGCGCGATGCAGGATACGCAACTGCCGTTGGCAAGCTGTTGGAGCGCAGGGGTGAAAACTTGACAGCTTTGATGGTCGCAGCACACGTACATATTGACTTCATAGCCAACGCTTTAGCATAAGATAGCATCTTTGCACTGTGAAGGCTCATGAATCCAACACTGCGGAGGAGTTGAATGGATGCGTACTAGAACGTGAGGTACAGACTCGGATTGAGCACGTACGTACCGTATGGCTTATGCACCTCATAAGCTCACCCACCAGCTTGAGTGCATGAAGTCTATACCTAGTCTTGGACATTCTTGACTCGGGATCTGCACAGACAAATTTTGGTGGGAGTTGGAGGAGTGTTGGAGGGGGCCACCGAAACCTGGGCTGTAAATGGTTCCACGTGACCGCGTGACCGGCGAGTCGTCTGGAGGAGTCGTCTTCTTCTTCTTCAAGCCCTCTTTTTCTATACTTCTACCAGCGATGGTCATTTCACCAGCCTCCTCCGAAGCTTAGATTAAGATCGTCATCATGATACACTTTCCTCGGGCTGAGCGTGGTCGCAATGGTTGCGGATGCGAAGCTGGGACCATTTGAAAGCGGCTCGCACGATGCCTCGGTGAGAGCCAGTGGTACTTATACGCAGGCGGCATCCCGTCCATCGGTAGGTCAGAAGCTCTTCAGCAAGTTATCTAGATCTGATTTTTGGGAAGTGCTCGCTTTCTGCAGATCATCGGCAAACCAAGAGCTCCGTACACGCCGTCTCTTCATGCGCATTCAACTCGATCTCGAAATGATCCGCAATGCTCTGACGATAGGCCTCCTTCATGGACACTACGAACACCACGATAAGCTTTCATGTCGTTTGCAGAGAGTATAGTCAGCATTGCTCGTATGTCTTCACTCGCGCTCTAGTCCTCTTTTTTATGAGACTGACCGGGCTGCGCGCACAGGTCATCATATTTGTTCATCATACTCATGTGCAGACTAACCGCTGGCAGCGAGTCCACTTTGCGACTAACGTCTGTGAAGTTTTGCGAAGGAGACCATAGATCAGGCATTGCTTTTCTCAACCAGCTGTCTTTTAAGGTATGACATGACAAATAGACTCAGCATGTCATTGCACACCGAACACTCCGCACTCGGGCTCGTATGTCGCAGGACCACTAATGTAAGCTAACCGTGCCGACGCACCGACAGGACCGGCAACCTTGCGAGTTTTTGTCCATGTCCCTACGTATCATAGGCCGTGCACGGCGCAGGGAGAGATCCCTTGGTTCTAAATCTTGAAGTCAGGCGTTCAGCTCAGACCCAGGAACCATCCAGGTCGCCAGGACATTGATACCTCGGTAACCCGATGTCTTTCCATCGACACTTCCCACCTCTTGACCTTGTTCCGCTCTTTCCATCCAATCTACCTTAATGAACTTCTTCCACCGTATCACCATCAGTCTCCGGAACCCACGTACGTCCCTCGTCATCTCTTCATCAGCGCTTTCCCTCGCTCACTCGCTCACTCGCACGCTGCAGACCACCTCTCTGGGTCCGGATCTCGCAGTTGCCATGTGCGCCGCATTCTAGTCCCTCGCACACCCCGCTAAAACACTGTGCGTGCCCCTTCTTTCCTTTCGTCCCCGCCGGTCCCGTTAACCACGGCTCCGTGCCTCTTTCCTTTCTCCTCGACCACGTTCCTCATCCCCGTTTCGCGCGGCCGACCGAACCTGCGCACTTCCACCATTTTGGCCCGCTCGTGTCGGCCTCTGCCCCTTCTCCTCGCACGGAGCCAGTGCACAATGCAATCCGAAGCCTTGTCCCAGTCGGATGCAAGATAGACGCCATCGTGCCTCAACACGCAGAAAACGAAAGCGATACTGACACTGAAGCTGCAATCGCTGTTCTGCAGGACGAATATCAACGAATCGCCGAACTCGAAAGCCAGGAAACTGTGTACGCTGGGTTCAACTTACTGCTTCTGTCCCCGACCACCACAACCTATACCACTACGCTCAAGCATCCTCGCCTCGGATCCATCCCCTACTGAGCCCTCCTCATCTAAATCTATGTTCGCATGCACCGATGTGCTCGTCACGAACTCGGGCGGCGATCGCTCACCGCTCACTGCGCGTCCACTGCGCGAAGACGAGTGCAATGTGGAGTGCTCTCGAATAGTGTGGATGGACACGGCGCGGACGCGTGGCCGAAGGTCGGGTATACCACGCGCAGGAAGCGCTGGAGAGGATGGATGTAGGTCATGGGAAAGACGAGGTGGACGAAGAAGAGCAGAGATTTGTGGAGGAGTTAATCAATATTTTCAGGTGAGTGAAGAGCTACCGGCACCACTTTCTCGTTATACTCACTCGTCCTGTAGCACCGACCCCGCTATCCCTCCAACAACTCGACACGCCCTGCACACCGCGATCCACGTGTCTCCGCTCGCGCTGGAGCCGCTCTCGGGGCCAGCTGCGCCATACGGTACGTACCTGAGCACAGTGATACTCGTGCGCCGCGACGGGCGCGTAATATTCGTGGAGCGAGATATCTGTAAGCTGGACGGGAAAGGTAGTGAAGGGTGGGCAAGAGGGTGAGCGGGTGTGGAGGTTCCATGTGGATGCGAGTGCGTGATGATCTCAATTTTGAATTATAACTGGATGGTTGCGACGCAGCACAAACTGTGTATCTGTATCATCGACGTATGTAACGCTATGTATAATATCCAAAGAACTTGAATAAGAGCAATAGCAGCAGAGAAATGTCATAAATCACCTATTGCTCCAGTCTCATCTACTCCAGTAGGTGGCACGGCGGGGAGCCTAGTCTTTCTCAAAATTGACAGGCTCGTCTACATATCGTTGAATGGTGGTCTTCTGTTCTTCGGAGAGATCATAGTACACATGGACGTGGAGTTCTTGTAGACGCGCCCCGGACTCGTGCCGTTGGCGCAATGCCTGGGCGAGTAATTCGGGTGTCACTTGATCTTTGGACATCTCGAGGTCGAGTTCGAACCGGCGGAGGTGGTGAAAGTGATGCCGTCTCTCTACGGCTTCAGAACTGTTGTCTCTGTTCGTATATAGCATGGCCTTAAGAGCCACAGCAACGGCGTCTCCGCGGACCGTGAGGTGAGTGAGTGATCGCATATCCGAGAGGAAGTCAAATATTGCGTCCTGCTCTCCGATATTGTGCATAATGGCTGAGAGGTTGACAACTCCGCTGAGAAGAAAATATCTGTGGACCATGTTGATCAACGCAGCTCTGGCACATGGAGATATGGTGTGGTCCTTCAGGTATATATGGATGGTAGGCGCGTCTCGGTCGGAGTGGTCTTCATTCCATAAGTCGAGCGTTGAACTGTAGCCAGAGATAAACACACATCTATGTGGGTCTTTCACCAAAGCGGAGCATGCAGCGAAGAGAGATTCAACAGCATAGACACTGTGGGGGATGGTATCCACAGAGATCGATTCTGGGTGAGATATCTCGAGCATCCCAAGCAGGTGAGCGTATTTATCGTCCTCCCCTGCAAAATGCACCTCGGTCAAATGCGGCAGTGAGATACTGGTGTCAGCATGACCTGCAGATCCGCCGCCTAAAGCCATATCGTTGTGGTCATGCAGAAAGATGTGAATCAGCTTGAGGCGCTGGAGATGCGGGTGGCGACGCAGAATGTCGACCATCGTCTCGAAGTTGGCATAGGTGAGATGGGGATTGTACTGGAACCGCCCCGCATCAGGAGCCCGGAGCTCAAGGCACGTGAGATGGTCGAGCTGAGGGAAACCCTCCCATGACAGTTGGAAGTTCCATAAGATCAATGTGGTCAGGCCTGGAAACGTGATGCGGTGAGAAGACGTGAACAGCTTCATGTAGGTGTTACAGGTATCTCTGGCTGTTAAACTTCTAAGGGAGGAAAGATGGTGCGATTGGGATAGGTTTGCAAGCTCAGGTGCTGTGCAGTCGATGTCCAGCGACTGAAGGCGGGACCAATCAACCGGTGCGAAAAGGGACTCCGAATCTAAAAGCTTCCTCGACCCACTATGCCATGCTTTGATCTCCAGTGCATGCTCGGCGGAACATGACAAGATGATGGGTACAATCGCGCTTGACAGCCATTCAAGATCGATATTGGCCCAGAGACTCCCATGAGACAGTGCGACAGATCGCCATCGTGAGCAGACCCATGTAATCTTCATGATCGACTCTGTAACTGGTAACTTCGTTTCCTGCAGATACCGAATATAACTCGGAGAGACTGGCGCAGGTGCAAAGACTGGTCGCCTCTTGAATGACATTTCCTCTGGAGGAACGAACCAGAATATGCGGGCTAGGAGTTCCCCAGGAATACGACAGGAAGGAAGGTTGGCATTGCGACGTCGCACAAATAGGTGTCGCATACGGTCTATCGCTCCGATGTCTTCGTCAAACTTGTCAACCTTGCTATCAGTGGGTGTATGGTCTGACAGCGGGTTTCGATCTTCGATTGATTTGAATCGCCTACGCGCAACAGCATCCCAGAAATCACTAAAAACTGATGTGAATATTCGTTTCGGGGGCCGTGCATCAGGAAAAACCACCTGTCTAATTAGCAGCTAATTTGCCCCACTGAAGCAAATTAGAGGCAAATTAGAGACTCTGCTAATTAGATGCCAATTAGATGCTAATTACATAAGTGTTTAACACAGCGTTTTGGCAAATTTGCTGCTAATTAGACAAGGCATTAGAGACAGATTAGAGGCACATTAGAGGTAAATAAGATTTACGCCACTGCCACAGTCCACTGGTTGCGGATACGTACCGCACGCGTACGCCGTACGGCATCATCGACATCATGCGAGGAACGTTTGTCAATCGCCACTGGCTAGTCGTCGTGCAAGATCAACCGCAAGTACTGGTGCCACGGTGCCACGGTCAGCGAAGAGGAGTAGGGCCCTGCTACTGTCCAGTGCCAGCGCTACTGCCAGGTGAGTTTGCTAGGCGTTTATTGCGTGTTGCTATTGGCCCGCTGCTCGGTAGCCTTCTCAATGAATGAGATATATGCCTTGGTACATAATAATGTCCATCGTGCTGCAGAGTAGTGCAGAGTCTAGACGACGTGGTGCCAGCGTCAACCGTCGTCTCGACGTGGCTCGCGACCGGGTGACCGGTACCCTGAGCTTCATGTCGCCTTCCCTTCCTCAACCTGAATATAAATGTGAATCGTGACTTAACTCCAGATGTACAGATGCAGGTGCAGGCGCAGATCGCGGACCTCGGGGGCTTGGGGTTTGGGCCCATGGGTGTAAGTAAGTAAGTTAATGCAGCTGGAATTATGCTTCTGAGCCCACCCCGAACCTACTCGCGATCGGATTCAGATCTTCAGACGCTGGACAAAAACGCGGATGCAAATATGCCGGCGCCATTCTATGGATCCTATGTGCGCAAGCAAGTACCGTGCTGCATGCCGTATGTTATCGCCCCCGTCACCGTCACCGCCACCTATTACTGACAAGGGTACCATAGCGAGCATATATATATATATATATCGCCAGCGCGATCTGTACCTCTAGGTCTAGGTCTAGGCACTGACCCTCTCAGTTCCCGAGTACGAACACGAGCATGAGCACGAAGACGAAGACGAAGACGACACATACGGATCCGGAATATGCACACGTACGCCGTACACGTACACGTACTACGCAGTGGCAACGACGTACGGGGCGCAATATGGAGACAGAAGACAGAAGACAGAAGACAGAAGGTCCAGGCGACCGAGATAGGTCACAGACAGAGGCACACGCCCACGCCCCACGTTGCGTGCTTCTGTCCACCCGAGCGCCGCACTCCCCCCGCATGTGGAGGTGATCCTTGGTACCGTGACCGTAGGCTGCAGGACTGAAGCAGCCTGAGGCCGGCCGTTGCGGCACGCGATCACTCGATGGTCCAGGTGTCGTGCGTCGTGCGATAATATCGGTATGCCAGTTTCGTCCGTCCAGTGTCCAGTGTCCAGTGGTCCGCATTCAGTACTCAGTGTTTGCATCTAGTGTCCAGCGACGCAGGCCCGGCACGTCGCACGCGGGGGAGTGCCGCCAGATGGGCATGGCTTCTGGCTGGCTTCTAGCTTGTCCAGGAGCAGGCGACGTACCTGTATGCGGCTAGGAAGCAGCACGTTGATCATGCTCATGCACGTCTATGAATGATGCGCGCCTGCTGTCCGAGTGGGTTACGGGTTACGGGTTGCGGTTCCTCGCCTCTTGGCCTTGGCCGTCCGCAATCCGCTATCCACAGCCACAGTCCGCATTCTTGGAGCAATCCGACTTCCAGAATACAAGCTCAGCGGCGTGTCAGTGTCAGCGGGTATCACTGTATCAGTGTTCAGGTGATTCGTGATTGCCAGTGATTCGTGATTCGTGATTTCATCTAGCAGCTGAGCCTTGCCACACTCAATTCAATCTGGCAGCAGCTCGGCTCAGAACACAGAACTGAGATCCAATGTATGTGTATGTATATGAACGGCACCATCATCATTCGTCGGTGGTTATGTCGTGTGTCGTGCAGCCGTGCTTCTAGATCTGGCGACAGATAATATATACGCGTACTTGTACCGTGACAAAGATATAAATGGACGTACGTTTGTTGCAGCCGGCGTCGACGTCGACGTCGCTGTTGCATTTGCTATATATTGCGGTACTTATGTAGCAATGGTCGGCCGGGGACGCGTAATGCTCAACGGCCGCGGCAGTGCGTAATTATTGCCTGGGCGCGCGCCCCCCGAGCAGCGGCGTGTTTAATATTTGGTGTTTATATTACTTGATTGCGGGTCGTCTCGTCTCGCCTCCATTCCCGAACGTGCGGCGGCGCGATGTGGGTCGGGGCCAGGGTCGGGTGCTGGTGCTGGTGCTAGTGCAGCATTTGCGACCGGCCATGGACGTGGGGTTGCCATATCCATATCTACTCGAGTACAACATACTTATATGCATTCTCACCCAGACTAGTTGCAATTGCCGCCCGCAATGGCACTTTGAAGGACGCTCGCGGGACCGACTCGGAGCACATGACCATGAGCGAGCACGATTTTGGTGTTTGTCATGCCAATGCTATTGCCATCAGGCCTAGGATCCTGGATCCATGCCAGTTGAGGACTCCAGCAGCCCCGTTCACAATGTCGGGCAATATGCAAATGCAAATGCACGCAAACGAGTCATGGCGAAGGATGTCCGACAGCACTTGAGACGAGGACCCCAGCGGCCGTGATCGGTTGCGTGCCGTGGTTATTCAGCAGCATCTTCTTGCTCACTAATGGTACACGTCCGCGGAGTCTTCGGCTTCAATGCGTCGTGCGTCAGAGCAGAGAAAAGCCAAGGGCACAAACGCACCATACACACACCCACGACAGCCCGCTGTGCGCGGCGCGAAGCTTAGGCTATCGCTCGAGTGAAGTTCGAGGAAGCCCTTCTCTTTGGAATCGGGGAGGGCGCACGGGCCCGACCGCGGGAACGCGACATCGGGACATCGGGGTCTGACCAAACATTGACATATGCGCGGGATAGGCGCGCGGGAAGCCTCTCAGAGGAAGGCCCTGGTCACCAATCACCAATCACTGGTCACTGGTCACGATGACCGCCGGGACGGGGAAAACTGCGTCGCGGCGGGATGTGCAGCGGCGGGTGCGGCGCGCATCTGTTTCAGCTTTGATGCATTGATGGGTGGTGCGGGGTAAAGGGTAAATCGCAGACAGCGGGCGATGGACAGAGTGGACGGTGGACGGGGCTTGGGCTTGGCACCGGGGGTGGCGCAGTTTGCTCGGGTACACGCATGTCCGATATGATAACTATGATTCGGCGGGCCGGACCCGGATTCGGACGGGGTAAGTATACACAACACGCATGGGTACAATTGGCTTCTACTGCACGGTATAATTGCGACTCGGGAGCACTCAGGCTGCGTTGATCTCGTCGATGAACTTCTTCGCCTCGTCGGTGTCGGCCTTGGTGAGGACCTGGACGGGAGAGACGCGGTTATGGTGAGACTGCGAGAAGGAGGGGGGGAAACGCGCACCTCGAGGAGCTTCTCGACGTACTTGGTCTGGGCCTCCTCCTTGGTAGTGCCCTTGAGCTTTTTCCAAGCATCCCTGGACGCATGAAATGAATTGACAGGCTGATGCTTACGGCAGCCGAAACGCAGAAACGCACCACTTGGCCTTGCCCGTAAAATCGAGGAGGCCGGGCCTATCAGTGTTGACATCCTCGATAGTGGCTTTGATGTGCGCAGATTAGACGGCGCAGCAGCACAGCCGAGAGGGCGCGGCGAGAAGCTCACCTTGCTTGTAGTAAGAGTAGAACTAGTAGAGATCAGAATCGGAGGTGAGGGCCCGGGGGTGCGAATGGAGATGGGACACGAGATGCGAACTCACGTAAAGCTGCTCGTCCTGGGTGGGCTTTATGGGCCCATCCTTGGGGAGGTTCTGGACGATGGAGACGGCCTTGTCGAATTTGCTCTGGGACATGGTTGCTGGTGTGGGGAGAGGCAGGATCGATGTGCGCGATAACAGGCGCACGGGCGGCGGACGGCGGGTTGCCAGAGTTGGGCCGCGCGGCGCCGTGCGGGGCCCCCAAGACGTCATGCGGCGCGCATTGCAGCAATTATGGGTTTTGCAAATGGTCGCGCGGATTCGCGTGTGCCTCATCGCCCTCGACATCGGCATCGGGGGACGATCGTCGCAGCGAGCGCGTCGTCGAGTCGCTGCCCACATCCTCCAGCCTCGTCCACACTCCGCCCGTCTTCGCTGAGATTCGTGTCCGCGGATTGGCTCTCCCCGGGAAACACTCTGTATGCCGGCCCTCGACGCCCCCCTGCAGCTGGCTCTCCTTGGGTCCTGCATGGTGTGCTCGCCCGCGGCCGCCTCGTCCTCCGTGCACGGTAGGTCTGCAGCCTGATCAATGGGTTCTGATAGATGTGTACGTATGATGCATTCAAAAGACGTTCTGCGCCACAGGCCCATTGATGATGATCTGTGGGTGCGCAGCGGGACACCAGCTTGGGTTTATTGGATGGCATTAGTCGTCAGCTCAGCCATGCGAGGAGCGAGGCCTTGTAGGAGCGATGACATATGACAACGGTGATATATGACCAAGGCATCAATCGAGAGGCCTGTTGGGGGAGCCCAAGCGCCGACTGGAAAGATGCCGATGATGCAGCAAGGCTGGTTCTCGACGTCGCCGTCTCTGCGTAACGAGCATCTTCACAAACAAGCCGCGACATCATCTGTCTCGACACTCGGAACTCTCTTCCGCAGGACTCGGGACACCCCCACCCGCCATTTCCTCGAGGTCATCTGCTTCCTCTGTCGGGTGCTATATCGGACCATCGCAGCATCGATGGCCATGAACAAGGCAATCCCGACCCACACCCTCGTCGCGCACGCCAGCTCCCCAGGGCCTCGCAGCCCGCTGTCACACCGCTGGCTTCGCGCACTTCGAGGGCACTCGCAACGCAGAACGCGGACATGTCGGGCCTTCGACGGCCATCGTCATCCACACCCCGTGCGTAGCCCAAGCTCTCCCACCTGTTCCGTTGCCGCACCCCGCGACTGCACATCCAGTATCATTCAGGACAACGCACTTGAAGCTCTTCTCGCGCAAGGCACGCGACGCGTGGGCGCCTGAGCTTGTCAAGCGCTCCCAGCCCCGTGCCCACGAGGCGCCTATCTTGCAGTGTTCCGTCGCGCAAATCGGGAGCGCACAGACGAGATAGGGCGCTCCACGAGTCAGAGCAGCATCGACGCTGCTGAATCGGGCGCCCGGCCCCCACGGGGCGTGCGCTCATCGCTATCTGCTGAAACAGCCTCGCAGACGCCCGCGGCTTCGTATGTCTTCGCTGCGGCAGCTTCGTGCTCCCGCGCGGATTCGCAGCGTGCGTGTTCGAAGTCGCGTTCTCCATCGGCCATGGCAATCTCGCACCCGCTCGATTGGGCACCAATCTCTCGAGTGCCCGCGGTCAACGCACATCCACATCCACATCCCGCTCCTTGCCCGATGCCATGTCAGTTAGTGCACATCCTCGCCCATCTGTGGCCATAGTATGTATGTGCCGGGCCATGTTCCTTCCGAGGGATGCACGCCCTGACCCGCAGGAGCAATCCATGTACCGTATCGCTGCTTCTGCACAACACAAAATGACAGATTCCATTCCGCGTTTCCGCTCCTGCACTCATGCGAGCCGTACAGTCTGTACGTACGCCCTCTGGCACTTCGAATTCGCCGCTAGGCCTCCCAGAGTATGTATGTATGTATGTACAGCTGAGATCGCGCACCATGCTGGGAACCCCAAATCACCTGTGTGCCAGAAATCCAGAATACGGGCATGCGTCACATCGCCTCTTTCTTCTCGAAAGATAGAAGGACGGGCTCTCGACTGCGGCGGACGCGTCGACGAGGACAGTGCCCCCAGGACCGCCACCATGAGGCGCCGCGTGACGCGTGACACGGCCCCGTGCGCCGTACCGTGATGTCACGTAACGTCTGCGTCACGCATTGCGGCAGCGCTGGGCCCACGCTCGCGCCCGAACCCGAACGAGGTGTCCGTCGCCGTGCGCACCAGCGACCACCCCACCCCTCCCATTCCACACCATTCCACACCATTCCACACGCGCACACACAACACCATCCACCATCCCGCCCTATCGCACCCCGCAGCATTGCCACGATGTCGTCGCAGCCCGTCGCCCCGCCAACGCCGCAGGAGGTGTCGCGCAAGCTCTCCATCCACTCCACACCGAAGCCCAAGGTCCACCCTTATCCTCACCCGCACCCGCACCGCTCCATCTCGCCCACTGACACCTCTCGCCCGCCACAGGTCTCGCCGGGCATCGTCTCCGGCAACGAGTCCGACTCGGACTCGATGTTCGCGCCCGACTATGGCTCGCCCGCGGGGGCAGGAGCAGCAGGAGCAGCAGCGCATACGCCCGTCAGCGCGGGCGCGCGCTCGAGCGCGATCGCGGAGCGCAGGCGCAGCGGCGAGGACTCGGAGGAGGACGACGACGATGAACACGACAATGACCACGACCACGACGATGTGCTCGGTGGCGGGCGAGGGGGCCGTCGCGCGCAAGCCGAGCGTGAGCGACATCAAGGCGGGGTACATCTTGAAGAAGGGCGAGCGGCGCAAGGTGCGCATCTGCGTGTTTATATCGGTTCCCAAATTTGTGCTGGGTTCTAAGTGCGCACAATGTGATAGACGTGGAAGAAGCGGTGGTTCGTCCTCCGGCCGACGCACCTCGCGTATTACAAGACGTCCGCGGAGTACCAGCTGCACAGGCTGCTGGACCTGAATGATGTGCACTCGTGCACGCCCGTGTCGCTGAAGAAGCACGAGAACACGTTCGGCGTCGTGTCCGCGACGCGCACGTTCTATCTGCAGGCGCAGTCGCAGGAGGACATGCAGGACTGGGTGCGCGCGATCCGCGAGGCGAAGGAGACGCTGCAGGCGACGTCGACGCAAAATTCTGCGAGCACGGCGGCGATTCCGATCCCAGTGCCCAGGCGTAGCGGCTCGCACCCGCCGCCACCGGTGACGCCCAGCCCGCCGCACCACCTGCACGCCATCACGTCGTCTGAGAGCGAGGATGCGTCGCCGCATACGCAGCGCATGTACGCGACATCGTCCTCGCCACAGTCGTTCCCGCTCTCGTCCTCGCCACGGCAGATGTCGGGCGTCTCACCTGCCGCCGCCGCCGCCCGCCGCCGGGGGTCCGACCGAAAGAACGGCTCAAAGCCCGTCGCGTCGGGATACTTAATGAAATGTGGTTCAAAGCGGCGCAACTGGCGGAAGCGCTGGTTTGTGCTCAACGGCGATAAACTGATGTACTCGGGGAGTCACATGGTACGTACGCGGCCGCTGCACTGCATCGCGCATCGCGCATCTCTATCTACGTTGCATATCTCGTACGCGCGCTCACTGGATCTCATCTCGCGTAGGACACCAAGCCGCATAGGCAGATCCCACTCTCGCAGATCCTGGACGCATTCGAGTACGACCTCCCCGCACACCGAGGCGCGCCAAACGTCACGTCGCCGCCGGCAGTGTCCCCACCCCCGCGAATGGGCGACGAGGCGGACCCGTCGCAGCACACGTTCAAGATCGTGACCACGAAGCGCACGCTGTTGCTCTGTGCGCCGAGCGAGGAGGAGGAAATTCGGTGGCTGAGCGCGGTGCGGGCGTTGATAGCACGACGCACGGACGCGGGGGTGGTTCCTGGCGACGAGGGCGGGCGAGGAGGCGCCGCTGTAGGGACAGAGGGTGGAGGCCATGGGCAGGGCGGGGTCGGATCTGGATCTGGATCGGGGAGCGGACTTAAAAACAGAAGGGAGGCGCCGCCGCGCAAGATGAGCACGAGCGGGGGGAGCATCTACGCAGCCCCGATTGCCGAGGAGAGTGTGTCGTAGATTGAGAGGATTGTTGTGATGTTTTTTTTTCTGTGGATGGTGGCTGGTCATGAGCACTGGTGCGATAAGGCTGGGGCCTGTTTAGACTTTGGGGGACTGTTGTGCCTCCGATGCGAGCGGCTAGTGGTCATCTCGTCCTTGCGAATCTGTCAGACGGCTGACGCTCGAGGGCACGAGGCTGGGGCACCGCCACGCCGGGACCATCAACTTGGCGGTCGTCACGGTGCCGGTCCGGATCACAGAGGATTTATCGGGGAGGCACAAAGAGAGTGGCAGGGGCCCCCGCCTCACGTAAGAGACATTCGCCGCCTTCGTCCAAGACGTCTTCACACGGTCCATTCGCCGGGCACCTGTACTTATAGGCCTCCTCCCCGACATCTCCTCCTC
>SEOQ01000390.1:0-24656 GCA_004679275.1 Dentipellis fragilis
CAACGCTGAAGGCTGGGCTAAAGATGATGATCCCAGCAGACTGTGGTCGGCGGTCATCTACAGGTGTATCACATAATTGATGAGCTGGGGAGCAGCCGTACAACTTTCTGAAGTGTTCCTTCCATCGGGTCGGTCCAGGAGGCTCTTCAGTCTCTCTCATCCACTCCTTGTCCACTCCGCGCCAGACTCCTACCCTGCCGCTCGTTCGACCCCAAGCTGCCACCCGGGATTCCCCCCACCCACCCGACACAACCCGAAATCCCCGCAGCAAGGGCTCGAAGAGCGACTGGCACTTTTCTCCCTTACTTAATTGCTCCCACGCCTCGCCGCACCCTCTCGCGTCGTCCTCGTCCTCTCCTCGTCGTCCGGGCCCCGCCCCCCGCCGCGTCTGTTCCCCATTCGGTTGCATGTAATAATAGTTTATATACATAACTAAATAACTAAGACAACTTTAATCTTCAATCATTGCCCCCGCCAAATGATCTCTGTCGACGAGATTCTACACTTTCTGGAGCCTGTGCATGTGCCGAGTGCTCTGCCTCGGATACTGCTAACACTACTACATGGTGAAGCATACGCATACAATGGTACTCCCGTGCTAGAGACTCTGTGTAGCAGTGTGCCCGATATCCTGCAATGCCTCAGGAGACGCAAAGAGACACGCTTGAAGACCGAGTCCTGGGTGCCTGGGCACTTGAGCTTGCATGGCGTGTCTATCGCACAGAGACCACACTAATAAGATAAGCAGCGAAGACAGCGGGCTGCACTTCAATGCCAAAAAAGCGACAGCGGAGAAACTTGAGGAATTTAGTATGCAGAAGTTGGCAAACAAAATGAAGAACTCCGCTCCTCACCTCTGGGACCTCCTCGACTCATTGCTAAGCGCGGATCCGTACTTGGAAGCTCTTCTACTGGCATGCCTGTGATGCTGCGCGCGAGGATGGCGCGCGAAGACGATGCGCGAGGGAGGGCACGCGCGCAGCGAGGCACATCAACGAGACCGATGACACAGAGCGCGCGCGTGGGTAAGGGTGATAGTGTGGGCGAGACGGGGCCCAAGGACGGCGCACAGAGACGCGCAGGCCAGAGGCGCACCGAGGAGATCGAGGAGCATAGGCAAGAGCGATGGCGCGCCGCGACAGCACGCGATAGAGGGCGGGGATGGCGGAAGAGCGAGGACGGCCAGGAGGGCGAGGTGGAAGGTGCGGAGGAACGAGCAGACGACGTACCTGTTTGCCCCCATGGCTGCTGCCGCGATCCCACCCCTCGTATCCATCGTCTTCTCGACATGTTGAGTGGGGAGGTGGGGGAACGGGCAGGCGCGGGTGCGGGTGCAGGTGCGGGTGCGAGTCCGTCGAGCACGAGGCGGACGAGAACGTGCGGGTGTGCGCGCGAGAGTGCGAGCGGGCGCGCGAGGCAGTGGCCAGCGGGAGATCGTGAGACAGCGCTGCGGTGGGTGAAGAAGTCTCCGATGCTGGACGATGGTGCGACGTGTGGGCGAGGTCATTGTGCGCGGCTGTCGAGGCGCGATAATCGAGATAAGATAACAGACGCGATCACGTGAGTAATACTTCGTTTATTGTTTGGCAATGATTGCTATATACAACTCGACGCGCCGCAGGCGCTTGCTCCCTTCATCTCTCTCATGCCAACATGCTCCGAGGCTGCGCTCTTCGCGAAAGGACGAGCGCGCTTTCCGGCGGCGATACCTGTGGCGTTCGCCGCAAACCGTGCACCCTCCACCGCATGCCACTCCTTAGCGGCGTTCCCTATGCAGCATTGCTCACCTCGGTAATTTGTCCATCGTGCATCGTTTGACTGATTTAGGTACGTTTGGACAGATCCGTTCGGTGTGCTGGAGGAGGGGCAGATCCACTTCCGCGCCTCTCGCCCGCTGAAGGACCCCGTCATCGTAAGCGCTTGTGTCTGCTTCGTTGTAGCATCGCGTTTACATGAACAACAGGTCAGCCGTAATCCAGCACGCATCACGTCCGATCTGCAGCATCGCGCCCTCCAACAGCATCCCGAAACAACCCCTCGGCTGCGGGAACGGGAAAGTCGGACAGCAACCACGAGGAGGACACGCGCGAGAGGGCGGCGCGACGGGGCGTGCGCGTGAAACGCGGTGGTAGCGGGTATGCTCATCTCCGCACGCCGCCCTCACACCCTCGTGCGCCAACGCAACGCTCTATCCTCGCCTTCCTCGCTAGTGCCGTCGCACTCGTGCCCGCACGCGCGCGTGGATGGGAAGGGGGACCAAGTAGGTTGGACATTGTAGCTGCTTGCCCTCACGCCCGCTGACACCGTCGCATGGTTACACTCCCTTGCGTATCCCCACCTGCATGCCTCCACACGTATGCCGCCCTTACCTCACCCTTGTGCCCTCGCGCCCTCCTGTCGCATCTGCGCTCCCTGTACCACCCTCACAACCATCCTGCGCACCGAACGCACGAACGCAGCCCGTCGTTCGAGGCTCGCAGCGTCCATGGCGTCTGCGGCATCTCGTGTAATGAGGAGCCCGGCCGTGGCGCTCGACCCGACGGCGCTGGTCGCTGGACTGCGCCGTTTTGGTGGTCGTTGCCGCCCTTCAGCTCCCGATCTCTGCGTCTGATCACGACGCTGACACTTCAAGGCCCGCCTTCGTGATCGACTAACGCCTGGCAATAGCGCCTTCCGCAGCCTGATGCGCCAGCACCTCGCCGTTCCGGCGTCCCAAACGACTGCGCCCGCTCGCGAGCGCGCCGCCTCCTGGCATATCATCAAAGTCCTCCGAACGCGTTTCAAGGCTGCGCTCTCCGCGAATGGATCCGCGCGCTTCCCGGTGGCGACACCTGCAGCCGCCACTGAGAACGTCCCTGCACCACCGCACACCGCGCCTCCTCATTGGCGGCATTCCTCATGGCAGGTGCTCGCCCAGCTCAGCTCAGCTCGGCTGCGCTTGGCGGAGATGACGCCGCTCGCGAGACTTGCGCTCTCCGCACAGGATGAGCTAGGTGTGTGGTGAGCAGCCCCGCGCACTCTCCGCTGGTGCCACGAATGCCTCGGTGTCCTCACCCTGGACTCCAGCGGGCATGAGAGAGGGGGGGGAGAACACCCTGAAGAGCACCGTGAGCACGTCGTGTTGATGCTAGGGCTGAATATCACGACCGAGCTCAGGACCGCGGGGGCTGCACTCGACAGCGCGTGCACTTCGACTGGTTAATTTGTAGTACATATGGACAATTGGTTTAGGCAAGCAGTACTGCATTGTTTGTTATCCCCTGTGGTGTACGAACTGTCAAAGCACCATGCCGCTGGTGGCATGCAAGTCTGCATTCTCTAGGGTACCGTATTCTCCTTCTTTGCCTCCAGCTAGCAGAGTTGGGATGAGTTGGTATAATCTATGCTCTTGTAAATTCTACCTACCTGCTTCAGCCGGCAGTTTTTGTTGCATGCTGCATTATTGTGGGTGAAATCAGAGAATGTAGCATACAATAACCACTCCGTGACTTACAGTTGTGGCCAATTAGACCACACACCGTGCAAGCGGTAGGCCGTCGTGGTGTCCCGTCCTTCTGTATGTCCCGGGCAACACGATTCTACTCGAGCTAGTATCGATGTCGACGGGGGTGCAACTGACAAGGCCGTTTCCCGAAGACTGCTTCGGTCTTCTCGTGGATGTCTGCAAAGGACGGCGATGCGGTAGGGATAGATGGCATGCACTGCCAGATGCAACGACTAGGAGGACATGAACGAGCGCAGTTGCTGACAACGACAAGAATGTTGGATTATATTACATCAATATGCTAAGTACATTGATAACCGAATGGGGAACAGACGCGGCGGGGGGCGGGGCCCGGACGACGAGGAGAGGACGAGGACGACGCGAGAGGATGCGGCGAGGCGTGGGAGCAATTAAGTAAGGGAGAAAAGTGCCAGTCGCTCTTCGAGCCCTTGCTGCGGGGATTTCGGGTTGTGTCGGGTGGGTGGGGGGAATCCCGGGTGGCAGCTTGGGGTCGAACGAGCGGCAGGGTAGGAGTCTGCAGAAAGCGCTGCAAAAGCCCGCCAGGAAGATTGTTCGGCTTTTGCCGAGCGTGATAGATTGTCACATCCCAAGAGACCATTTCCGACGCGATAAGAGAATCTCACATAGATAGGCCTCGCTCTCCCTCAACCCGGGTCGCATTACTGTAAACTTTGGTACAGAAGTACACTATAGATGGGTCAAGAAGAAAGTCACTTCAAATTAGAAAATAGTATAGGTATCGGCCTTCCTGANGCCGACCAAAATTTGGTCATCCCAAGTGGCCATCAATGACTGTACCTAACTAGATTGTGATTGTCATGTTAGCTCTATATATGATGTCACCGGATAATCATTTTCTAGCGCATTAATGGGGTAGTGGTAACCTGGGTCGTTGCCATCGACCCGCCGAGGGTTCGANTCCCTCTTAATGCATATCTATTGAGGTGAATTCNATTTTGGTGTAAGACGCAACACTTCAGCCACGTCCATACAGGGGCCCAGTAATGCTGTTTTTCGAGGTTCATGCGAAACAATGGTGGAGGTACAGAATTTCGCAGATCCCGTAGTTTCATCCGTCCTCTATCACAGATCCGTACTTCTAGCAAGACCTGCATGCGCCTCAGCATCCCGAATCGTCGTCTTCGCCTGTTCAACAACCGCCTCCAGCGCATCGCTGCCGAGCTGCACTCTCAACGGCGGCGCTTTCTCGCCCGCAATCCGCAGAATCGCCGCCGCCGCCTTGTGCACGTCGCCGGTCTTCTGCGTCCCGAGCCACTGCTCGCGCAGCGCTGCTGCGGGGCTGTTCTCTGGATACGCGGGGTGTGGCGGGAGCTGCACCCGCGCGCCGCGCCAGCCGGTCTCGAAGCCACCCAGCTGGACGATGATGCCCTTGATATTCCACTCAGGCGGCATCTCGCGCGTAAAGGAGTCTGTGAAGCCCTCGAGCGCTGCACAGCCGTTAGAATGGTTACATCGGCACGCTAACGTGCGTACAAGAGGGGTGNATGGACTGACCAAATTTTCCGGCGTTGTAGTAACCGAAGGTAGGTATGCCGGTGTAACCGCCGATAGAGCTTATGTTAAGCACACGGCCACCATGGCCTGCAGGGTTCACCTCTCTGAAGAACCATGCAGCCTTGCGTGCGTATAGTCAGCCCACAGCAATGAATATTAGCGAGAGCACGTTTCACCTCTTTTGTGACATAAACGGCGCCCCAGAATAGCGCGTCGACGATCTTCCGCCCCTCCTCGTACGGCGTCGCCTCAATCTCACCGCTCAGAATGTAGCCTGCATTGTTCACCACGACATCGAGGCGGTGGAAGTGCTCCTCGGTCTTCTTGAACGCCGCAGTAACCTGCTCCGTCTCCGTCACATCGAGGGGTAGGACGAGCAGCTGCTCGGGCGGGTATTCGGATTGTAGGTCTGCGAGGGCGGACGGCGTGCGGAGGGTGGCGACGACGCGTTCGTTTGCAGATAGGACGGCGCGAAGGATCGCGTTGCCCATGCCAGAGGATGTGCCAGTTACTGCGACAGTCTGTGTTGAATAAGAGCGTGGACGTCGAGGATGCTCTTACTTACTGAACCAGACGCGAGAATCAGCGAACGAGGACATCAAGGTGTTGCTTGAGGCATTCTCGTGGCATTCAGCTTGCGACTTTTAAGCTCGTGAGAAGGCGAAGGGACAGGGTTCCATTGGAGGCGGAATCGCTTTTCCTCTGTCAGCAGCCAGTGGTTTCGCGCTCAGTCAGCAGGTCACGGTTCTCAGCTTGCAGGTTGGGCACAGAATCGTGGCCTACGAGTCCAGGGGTTACATTAGTAAGGCGCCAGATATGAATGGATGAATCAGCGAGATAGAAACGGAGGAACTACCGTAAAGCCTGCTAGATGTGGGGCGCCCGCCACTCACAAAGCTACGTAGAACGTCAACGAATCTGCAAATTTTCGAGTGACGTGCCTGTTATAGCGCCTCCACATTGATAGACGGAAGTGACGCAGCGACCGCATTTGGGAGATGCAAGCGCCAGACAGCGGACTGTTTAACCATAATAGCTCGCGGACGTGCGACGCCGAGTCAACGAAGTCGGCATCAGGCACTATTTGCTCCTGTTAGTTTCAGAAGGCTTTGGTACATAAGTACAAACAATACGCGCACGCTACTTACTACTTACCGTTACAAACACGAAAGAAGGGCGTAGAGTATAGCATTAATGGGGTAGTGGTAACCTGGGTCGTTGCCATCGACCGCCGGGGGTTCGANTCCCCCTTAATGCAAGTCTCCCATGCCTTCACAGTTTTTTTCTTAGGCCTCCCCGCTGGCAACCACCCTGCCGAAAGACCACAAGGGAAGTGCCGCCGTGCTCTCAGATCTCAATCCCAGTCTTGCAAGTGCGAAGGGTCCTCAGGGCTTGCCTTTTAGCCATGCACACGCGCTCTCTTACTCTACACTCACATTAGCAGGTCAAGGAGATCTTTCCCCGGTATCCCAAAGGCACAGGATGCAAATCGTAGCAATGAAGAGCCTTGGGCGTGACGCCGCGTCCCCGGTTCCAGGATCGAGAAGACCCCGAAATCATCTAGCACTGTGGCGACCGGGGCTGGCAAGATCAACTCGCCCTTGCAAGTCGTCAGGTCTACCGTCTTCGAGCATCGTCGACATGTATTTCGAACCACGGCATGGCCTCAGATCTCTTGTCTAATGGCTGCAACTCATTTATGTGGAGCCATCTACTCAGCTTGCCTCTCCCCTGGCAGTGCGTACTTCTCGGACTCGAGCTCAAAGTCGCTTCAGCCGGGTGTGCTAGCTCCGTCGACTCCAGATGCCCGTCGGAAGAGAGAAGAGATAAAGTTGAGCCTAAGATAGAGACAAGTACGGTACGTTCTCTCGGATTCTGCCCATCGCAGAATTTCTGCTTCTCAGATCGGGCACACATCGCAGAGTCCCTGGAGCCACGCTCGGTCGTCGCGCATAAATGTGGAATCGTCACGTCCGTTCGCGTACTTCAACTGCATGCATGGCTCTGGCTCGAGGGAGGGTGATCCCGGTGGTATCTTGGGATGAACTATGCAAGCTATAGCTACAAGCGCGACGCACTCCGACGGAGCCGGATTAATATTCCTACACTCGAACGAGTGCCGTGGCACTATACGTCCGCCCTCTCCTGTTCTCGCCCGCTCGCTGCACGCACGACGCCACAACCTTTGCCCTAGACTTACACTGTCCATCCGACACGTTCCTTGTCGCGTCAATAGCTGGAGTCATCGAACATTCGACCTCCACACCGTAGGTACCGATTCAGACCATCACGCCTCTTCAAGCTATTCAACGCCCACCAAACGAAGGCAAGAAACTGTATCGCGTGTCAATGCAAGAAATGATACAGACTCTAGTGAGCGAATTACAGCGATACAGCCCGTGAATCAATGAGTGAGTAAGTGAGTATGTACATATGTATGCTACGGTGTATCTAAAGTACGCGTGTATGCTACAGAACCATGAACCAAGAGCCGAGTAGGAATGGATGGAAGGGGATATGTAGGCGAGTAGCTCAGCGCTTGAGCTGGCAAGTGTCCATGAGGGATGAGAGCGTGTGGGTATGAGATGAACCGGAGCGAGGATGGGGAAAAGAAACATGTCGTGAAAAGGGGCATCCGACTTCATCCCCTCTTAGAGTCTTACTTCCCGCCAGACGTCACATGCAGACGCGCAAGCGCACAGATGAGCGGGACAGCCTGAAATGCGTAACCAACCCACACCACTGCACAACACAGGAAAGACGCGTCAGAGATACACAAAGTCTACAAAAGGAGAAAAGACGACGCACTGGTGAACCCGTTGTTCGTGGACGCGACGAGCTGGGGGGCGCTCTTACCTGCCTCCTGTATCGCGCGATTGAAGTCCTCCACGGCCTTGCCAAACCACATGCGCAGGACGAGGAACGCCGTCAGACCTGCGTGACATCGCCAATGAGCAACACTGCGCGTAGAGAGATGGAAGGAGGGACGCACCGATCATGAACCCGAGCAGCCCGATCCACGCGCTGAGCCGCTGGATCGCGGGGCGCTCAAACGCGGCGCCGAGGCGGGGGCCGAGCTTCGCGCGGAGGGAGATGGCGGTGAAGAGGAAGAAGAATATGATGGCGAAGCCGAGGGAGACCGCGATGAAGGCGGGGGTGGTCTGTGTCGGCGCGGTGAGCAGGTCGGGCGTGTTGGGCGGGAGCGCGGAGAGGTCTATGTGGGTGTCAGTCAGTGACGTTCGAGGAAACGAAGGGAAGGGGCGCACCGTAGAGACGGGGGAGAGGGTCGCCATCGTGCAGTTGAAGTCGTCAGAGGGGTTCCGGCGGGAGCACGAGCCTGTGATTGGGTTGTGTGTTAGCGAAAGGGAAGATTGGGAGATATGCGCATAGCACGCACCGAGGGCACCCATGAACACGGTCGGGCCGTCGACGTTCCCCGAAGAGCCTGGGTCCGTGAGCGCGGTGGATGGGGTCACGGAGAGCAGCGACACCTGGGAGTGCAGCATGACGACGGGCGCGAGGAACGCGAAGAGGGTGAGGAAGATAGATGTGAGCGCGAGGAGGGGCGCGAGATAGAGCGTGATGGCTTTTGAGAGACCCGCAATCATTCTGGGCGACTAGGGAAAGGGGGGGAATGATAATGGGGAAGGACAGGTGGGTAATTGAGAAGGAAAGTCTGGCTGGCAGGTAGGGTCGTCGAGACGTAGGTCAAAGGAAGCGTGCAAGGAAGAGACTGCCTGCAGTGCGAGTGCGAGAAAGCAAGGCCGGCGAGCTGAGGATGAGGAAGAGGAGAGAAGGTCGTCTAGAGCGAGCGGGCTGGAGAGACAAGAGACAAGAGCGGGCATCTTATATATGCGGCGCAGAGGACAAGAGCGGGACATGGCATGGAGCCTCGTTACGAGATGTGCAGTACAAGGAACAATAGGATGTGACAAGCAAGCACGAGGCGTGGGCGACAGCCTTGTTCTCAATCCGGTGTGCGTGGTTCTTGACAGGCGGTTGCCGCGGGCTGCATTCTACGGCCTGGTTACGGGGTGCGTGCGCGTCTGGGACAAGTATGTTTTGGGAAACAAAGACGTGAACAGCGCGAGACAATAGCGGTGATTGCGGCCGCGAGGCCCCGCGCGCGTTCGCGTGCTGTGACGAGGCCGAGAGTCTAATTACGGCAAGTTTCTTAGAGGCGCATGGAGGCGTGCAGTGAGGAATTGAGGTAGGGAGGGCATGTATAGGGAGTTGGGTACACCATATGCCAGTATGGATCGTGGCAAGAGACGTCGTCTTTGGCGAGCTCCGGGGACCCGCGTCCCGTGGCGATAGATATTTACATGTCAAGGAAATACATCGCATTAATGGGGTAGTGGTAACCTGGGTCGTTGCCATCGACCCGCCGGGGGTTCGATTCCCTCTTAATGCAGTAGAAAAATTTGCTTTCATCTTTTGCTTTTGACGGATGCGGATGGCAATACGACGAGGGTTAGCAAGTCATGGCTCATAGTATTGGGGAGGGTCAACGAAAAGAAATATGACGACAGCGCAGCTATACTCGCAGTAATTGACTAGTAATTGAGATAATCGTGCACAGCCGGCCGCTAATTGAAGATCCACTACTACAGGGGTGCTGGTAGCGGGAATACTGACCCTTCTCCAACATAAGCTGCATCCCATCGTGACTCATGGCTTTCCCTGCATCATCTCTTCCCTCCATCTCCCATGACCGTCCTACTCTCCTCTGTGCGCGACGCGCTCAAGAATGTGGACCCCGTGGCCATAGTCTGCGTAGCCATTGCCGCATTCTCTTACCTGTACTTCTCTCGCGCCACGACTTTCAGAAAGCCGCCGGGGCCCCACGCGATGCCTCTCATATCGGAAATATGCTCCAGATGCCCTCTGGCCGCGAGTGGATTCAGTTCACAGAGTGGTACAAGAGGGTACAAGCAATATGGTGCGTGTTCCGCTTACCTGGCTCAGGCCTGTGCTTTCCTGTATGGGGTGAGTGAGTGAGTGAGTTTATTCCGGCGCGGTCCCATTGAGGAACAACCGGTTTCCGTACTACACAGTAGACGCTAATACTATACTACGGACACCTGAAACCCAACCACTTACAGTAATCGGCTAACTGTTAGAGAGAGATACAACGTGACGGGACGTTGCTATGAAAGGAACAAAATATACTATCATAAGTGTAGGGCACCGGTAAAAGTCCCCAGTGGGGAAAGGTTTGCCCCAGCACGCAGATAAACAGTTCGCAAACTAGCGTGGGAGTGTTCCGTCACCGCGCGTCACCGGGCGCTGTGCGACCTGCACGCAACGTCACGGTTCATACTTCATCGTTTTGTTGCCCATGCCACGCTTTGTCGCCCATTTGCTATGGATCCATGCAATAAATCATGCTCTCCTTGCGACGGAACTTGTTTTTTTCTGTTCTAACTGGTCTTGATCATCGCCAACCTACAGGCCCAATATTCTACCTCAACATTCTCGGCACAAATGTCTTCGTGGTCAACACCCACCAGGTCGCCAAGCAGGTCCTTGAGAAGAACAGCAATTCATATGCCCATCGGCCCCTCGACATGGTCATGGCGTCCGAGCTGTACGCTCTCTCCGATGTGTCCTATTGACCACCGTATTGTGTACTGATACCTCACTCTCCCACTCGCAGTATCGGCTGGGACCGCGCCGTTGCGCTCAAAGCAGGCGGCGCCAAGCACAGACACTACCGCAAGCCGCTGAGCAAAGTGCTTAACAGCACGGCCGTGCGGCGCTTTCGCCCGCAGCAGCAGCGTTCCGCGGAGGCGCTGTGCGCCGCGATCCTGCGCACGGTGGATGACTTCCCGAAGCATATCCGTGCGTCCATTGGCGCATCGATCGTCGACATCGCGTACGGTCGCGAGGTGCGCGTGCGCGGCCTGAGGTATATCGACTTCGCCGAGTTCGTGCATGAGCGCTTTTCGCTCACCGCGCGCTCATTTGCGTACCCCGTCGATATAGTGCCTGCATGTGCGTATTGCTTCCTGCAAATGTTCTCTGACTGTGGCGAGTGTTGAAGCGTGTGGTGGGATGTGTGCCTAGTGAAGCATATCCCCGGCCTGGTCCCCAGGTGCGCAGTACAAAAGGGATGCAGAGCAATGGCGCGCGGACCTCGACGCGCTCGCGCAGGTGCCGTTCAATAGCGTGAAGGAGGATGTCGTGCGTCACCTGCTCACCTGCTCACCGCACATGTCTCATAATGGCATACCCTGATATAGGCCAGCGGTGCCGCGAACCCATCGTACGTGGACGACCACCTCTCGGCTGAAGCGCTGACGCCCCACTCTCGCAAGAGGCCGAAGACGCGGTGATGTGGACTGACGCGAGCTTGTACACTGGTGGTGCCGATACCGTGCGGTTTATTCAACTCTCTTTCCCCCCTCCCGCGTATTACCGACTGACGACAAAGCGCCCTCACAGACTTACGCGTCGCTCATGGCGTTCGTGCTGCTCATGTGCCTCAATCCCGCCGCACAGAAGCGCGCCCAGGCGGAGATCGATGCGACTGTAGGCACGGACCGGGTCCCGACGCTCGAGGATGTACCGAACCTGCCGTATGTGAGCGCATGTATCAAGGAGGTCCTCCGATACTGGACGGTCGCGCCCATCGGTGGGTGTTCGCTTCGACTGGAACGTGCAGACGTGGCTGATTGATATGAGACAGGGCTGCCGCACCGCGGACGAAGGACGAGGTATATGGGAGCTACGGGATCCCCGCTGGTGCGTCCATTGCATCCACACTTCCACGACTTCGCCGAGCCCACCTCGTGCACATGCACAGGCTCCACCGTCATCGCGAACATCTGGTACACCGACCACGCCTCCTCTTTCCCGGTGCTTGCCACTCACGCTCGCGACTGCGCAGGGGGATGATGCACGACTCCGCAGTCTACGCGTCTCCGCATACATTCGAACCCGCGCGCTTCCTGCCGCCGCGCGCCGAGCGCGACCCCATACCGACGGCGTTCGGCTTCGGGCGGCGCATCTGCCCCGGCATGCACCTCGCCGAGGCGGGCGTATGGCTCTACGCCGCATGCATGCTCGCCGTGTTTGACATCGCGCCGCGCACGGGCGTCGAGGTGCGGTGCGAGGCGGGGGAGGGGATTATCAGGTGCTTTTTCTGTGCGCATGACGAGGGGCATGGTTGACGGCGCTGCTGTTTGGATCAGTACGCCGAAGCCGTTTGTGTGCGACATGAAGCCGCGTGGGCCGGGCAGTGCGAGTTTGGTTGAGCTGTGAGGGCTGCTTAGATGGTGTTCGTTTGTATGTGTATGTGGAATGATAGCTGATAGCTAATCCTGTGATGCACAGTGTAATATTATATCGAGTTGTGTGTATCAGCGTCGCGCTACGGAGACTGAGGCCACACGATCCAAAAAAGGACTCGCCCTAGCCTTGCGAGAGTTCGCGTACACCCCCACCCCTCCACGAGGGCACCCACCACGGTGGATGGTCTGATGGCACGCTCGGAAGGTTTGACGAGGTTGGAAGGCTCTTCCCTGAATCAGCATCTCTATGTGATTTCGGACCCTTCGCACCTGGTCTGTTCGTTCTGGGGATTTAATCATACTTGCATCTTTGGTCCCCTTGCACGATGAGGTAGCAGGAAAGACGAAGGGACAGACGGCGTCTTGTGGATCTGAAGACTGACATTCCGCTTATCATCATAGTCACCCGTCATGGAAGGACTTCCTTTCTCGCAATCCCCAGAAAAAGCTCGCGCCCGATACGAGCCCCGGGGCGCCGGGTCTACGATGCCAATAAAAGGGCTCACCGGCGCACAAGGCAGCTGTAAGCCATTCTCCCTGCATGTAAGTGGTGGCACACAAGTCTGGGACTTGAGAGAATAAGTGAGTCAATAACCAATGTTGCAACCAAGGCGCCGAAAACATGCGTGACGCAATAATCAGAGCCGCCGCCCCTCACGCCTTCGCCCCGCCGCCCCGCTTCGCACCCTTCGCGAGCTCCTTGCCCTTCTTCCCCACAACCGTGACGCCCCGCCCACTCTTCACAACGCTCTTCAGCGCCTCCTCCTTCTCCTTGCGCACGCTGCGCATCGAGCCCTTCCCGCGCGTCGCCTTGGTAAACTTGTCCACGGCAGCCTCGAGCTTGTCGCGCGCGCGTCGCTTTGCCTTCTTGTTCTTGTTGTGCAGCGCCCGCTTCTCGGCCGGCGCGAGCTCGCTGCGCGCGCGCAGCGCATCTGCGGCGGGGTCGTACAGCTCCTCGGGCGCGAGCATCGTCGCGGCGGACTTGGCCGTCGGCAGCGCAGACTCGAGCGACGCGGACGCGACGTTCGTGACGGTCTCGATGCGCGCCTTGGGCTAGAAAGAAATGCAAGAAACATGTCAGCAGCATATACACGGTAAGCGGGAGGAGCATGTGATATACCCACCTGCTTCGGCGTGAAATGCGCATTCGAGAGCGCATCGAGCTTCGCCGCNATGCCCTCCCACAGGCCCTCGAGCTCGCGATGCTCCTTCTCCAACTTCGCATCCTTCTCCGCGCCCTCGGCGACGCCCATCTGCTGCCGCACATACTCGTCCTCATACACCTCCCCAAGCCCGCGCTTGTCCTTCTCGCCCTGCAGCTCGAACACGCGGCTCGGGAGGAACGGCTTCTCGTCCTCCGCGCGGCGGCGCACGACATCGTCGAAGCGCGCGTCCGCGATGCGCGCCTTGATGCGCGCCTCGAGGTCCGCGACGACCTCTTCCGTGACGACGGGCACGGCCTTGGCGACGCGCTCGAACTCGAGGTCCTCTTCGAGCAGCGAGTTCTGCGGCCGCGAGCGCGAGGTCGCCTCGCCGAGCAGCGTCCAGTCCTTTTTGGCGATGTTCTCGGCTTCGAGGGTGGAGATTTGCTCATGGAGCGCGGCGAGGCGCTGCTCGTGCGTCGAGAGGTCGCGCGCGGGGGCGTCCTCGTCGTCGTCCGCGAAGAGGTCGTCCTTGAGCCGCGTGATGGTGTCGCGTCCGTCGTCTTCCTCGTCGTCGTCGTCTTCGTCGGACGGCACGGCGTCCGAGCCCTCGTCTTTTTCGAGCCGCGACCAGTCGAAGCCGCCTCCGCCCATCGCAGCATTTTCATCCTCGTCCTCTTCGTCGTCGTCATCCATATCATCGTCCATGTACTCCTCGTCCTCGTATTCATCTTCATCGTCGTCGAGCATCGCCATGGCAGACACCGGCATGCCCTTGCCACGCGCCTTGATGCTCTTGACGCGCACCTCGTCATTGAAGCGCACCTTCGTCTGCCGCTTCGGCGCAGGCGCGGGTGTGGGTGCGGCCTCCTCCTTCGCCTTGCCCTTTCCTTTTGCTTTTCCGTTCACGCTGGCTTTTGGCACGCGTGGCGGGGGCGCGAAGAAGTCTTTGTAGGTTGCCTCTGCGGGTTACGTATGAGTATATGCGCGAAGTAAACACGAAGGTGGATGGGGCTTACCGCCTTGTTCGGGCCCGTCTTCCGTGGGTGCAAGCGCCTCGTGCGCATCCACCGATGTGAAGAAGTCGATCTCGCCGTCCTCGTCCTCATCTTCATCCTCGTCGTCTTCGTCGCGCGCAAGGCCGCCCCTGGTCACGGAGCGTGCCTCTGCTTCCTCGGTCTCGGCGTTGAACGCCGCGAGGTCGAAGAAGCCGTCGTCGAGCTCGGAGTGCGCGCCGGCTTTGAGTTTTGGGCGCTTGGGGGCCATGAATTTAAATGCGGGTACCTCGTCGTCGGACGCAGCTTCGGGGTCAGCGTCTTCGTCGGAGGTGTCCTCTTCGTCGTCATCAACTCGTAGAGATGTAGTGCGCTCGACAGCGTAAAGCTCGCCATCATCTTCTTCCTCGTCGTCGTCCTCTTCCTCCTCTTCATCTTCCTCCTCTTCCTCGTCCTCCTCATCGAACTCCCCAAACTCACCTTCCATATCCTCCATCATCGCTTCAACATCTTCCATCCGCATCCTCTTCGCGTCGTTTGCCCCTTCCATTTCCATATCCAACTTCCTCCCCCGCACCCTCCAGCGCGCGCTTCAGCGTCCCGCACACGCTCTTTGCGCGCAGCTCGAGCTGCGCCCAGATCTGCTCCTCGTCCATGCCGTCGACATACAGGCTCTGCAGCGGCGTGCGCTCCAGCGCCGGCTTTTCCTGCGCCACAGCAGGAGACGGGCTGCGCTTGCGCTTGTTCGCCTGCGAGCGTGTTTGTGGGGCCGTGGAGGGGTCGAAGGACGCGAGGAGGTCAAATATGGGGCGCTGGGAGTTTNCTTCNGATTGCAGNGCTGGAGAGGGGAAATTGTTTGAGTAATTGTATTTANNTANAGCGTATATGGANACGGAGNGGCGGAGCACGCACCGAGGTCGAAGACNAATTGCGTCGCTTGCAGCGCGGCNTGCCGCAGCTCCTCCGTACCGCTTGCGAACGCCTCGGGGTGCTCCTCNACGAGTGTCGTGAGCTGCTGGAGCGGCGCCGGGAGTANGGGCTCCGGGACGGTTGCGGGTGCAGGCGCGGGTGCAGACATTTTTGTGCTCAGGTTTGCGGTGGTGGTGGGTGGATAGAAGGGGATGCGGAGGGCGGAGTGTGGGCCCTGGAGGTCGTGTGAGTGAACGTGGATGGAGCCAGTGCAGCCCGTGGTGAGCTCGTGCGGACGCGTGCAGCCTGAGCCTTGCAATTGCGCACGAAAAGTGCTCCAGCGTGACGGCAGGTTGTGACGTAGTGGCGTCACATCGCTTGTAGCCTGAGCTCGCCGCCGAGCATGATGATATCGACGCGTCTTGCGCGAGCTTGAACGCTTGAACGGCTTCGCGGACTCCGAGTTTTCTCTTCATTAACACTCTCCGTGATCTGCACCAATGGCGACCATGAGAATCCAGGTCGCACCAAAAGCGTTTTCATGAAGTGCACTCCTCCTGCCATGCCGGCTTGACATTGCACGGCGGTCGCTCGCGTCTGCCTTCTCCACGACTTCAGTATATACCCAAGTAACCTCGCTCACGACCATGCGCACATTACGACATCTCGCCCTGCCGCAGAATCACTGAAAGGAAGAGTGCTTCTATCTTATGGGTGATCCACCCTCGCCTTCGAGCAGAAAACAGAGGCGCAGTTATATCGACATGTCAGGCCTGGGGTACATTGGGACCGTGAAGGACAGCTGATGTACCGCCTTCACATCGTCACTCATCCCCTTCCGCTAACTATTCTTCTGGTCACTTTATTCTAAGGCAGAAAACACGCGCTTTGCAATGATAGCTTTCTGCTGCCGACCACCCACAAGGCAAGCATTTCTTGGCACCTCATTCCCTTCATCCCGAACCACTCGTATATGGGCCTGCATTCCCTCGACGCCTTCGTGCTTATGAGCAAGATAGGTGGCGTTCGTGCGTCGGCAACTCAGACCCTCGTGGACCGATAACGCCGAACTACTGCACCTCAAGTCTGTGGCCGTGTCCGCGGGATTTGTAGTCAAAGTTGAGCATGGTGCATGCGCGTATCCGTCGATGCGTTCCCACCGCGCTCATTCGAATCGCTTGATAGGTACGCATGCGCTGGCACGCTATCCACTGGATCCAGCCTGATAATTCGAACACATTACTGGCGCGCACCTTGTCCACCACTATCGCCTCCTTCCGTCGTAGCTATGTCATGATGGGCTTGGAAGTCAGCGACCGTCTTACACCTGGTTCGCTCGAAATGGGACATCATCAGCCAATTTTTATGGCAGTTTATGCCATTCAAGCAATCCTATCGCATCGGCCAACCCTCCCGTGCCTGCTACACGAGCAATGATCTTCTTCGGGCGTAGACGCGGTTACGATCCGCATGCATAAATCTTGGCATGTCTGCTCTGGGCGTTGATGGCCTCACCTTTTCATGGTCGTGCTTCGTTCCCCTACTCTTCGATCGAGCTTTGCAGGCGGGCGAAGCGTCTTCTACGTGGTGCTAGGGCGGCTGTATGCTGGGTGAACACACTGTCGTGGGTGGTGTAAGTGTGCTGTCCATGCGTGCGCAGGAGCTAGCTTCCCATGACCCATGTCGACTATCGGACTCGCAATCTATCCTCTGTATTTCTCTAGCAATGCTGGGTTTATAAACTGACCTCCAGAGCACCTTGGTAGGCAGAGTCGGCGTACCCTGCTCCTTTGCCTATCTCCCCCAGTCGCTGCGTTCGTCTTGACACCATGGCCGCCTTCACGAAACTTCTTGCTAGTATCACCCTCGCCCTGCTATGCTCGTCTACCGCGCTCGCTGCGCCATGGCCTGTGACGTCCAAGCACGCGACTCACCGTACGCAGCTCATCGGCCGCGATGCAGGGCTGAAGCTCGAAGTCTTCCATCCGGAATCAACATATGAGGTATACCGTGCACCATCATCCTAGCTTGTATCGCCTCGCTAATACTGATCAATACTTTAGACCTTCGGTGTCTCTGGTCTTGACCATGCACATGCCAAGCGTGCATCATCGGACCTCAAAGGCGCCGCACTCGCATTCGTCGAGTCCAAACTTGGCGTCGCATCCGATGCAGTCACCTTCAAATCCGGGTTCGCAGGTGAAGCCGCACAGCAGGCGTTCGTACGGCAGCAGCATGTCTGTATACCACTTGCATTTCGCCTGTATGTTATTGTGCTGATCTGATTCACGTAGAATGGTGTACCGTTCGCGAATGCCGTCGCTAACGTGGCGTTCAACAACGACGGCAAGGTCGTCGCGTTTGGATCGTCATTTGTGAAGCCAAGTACGTTCTCCTCTCACCGAATCGGGCAATTTGGCCTTACTCGAGAATTTAGACAGCATCCCCGCTTCAGCGCCCTCCGTGTCCCAAGCTGCCGCAATCAGCGCTGCCGAGAATGCGCTGGGTGGGACGTTCAACGAGCATCCGCCGAGTGTCGAATATCTCGCGCTGTCCGATGGAAGCGTTGCGCTTACGCACGTCGTACAAATCGAAAATGCCCAGACAGGCGCGTTCTTTGAGGCCTTTGTGGATGCGCACACCAACAAGTTGCTCTCCGTGACCGATTTCGTGGCAAAGGCGACCGTGCGTTCTTCCTTATTTTAATCTGTCGCTGGATCAAGGGGGCTAACATAATACTGGGTTTCCAGTACCGGGTCTTGCCAGCAAACAAGGAAATTTTGACGGATGGATTCCAGACGCTTACTGATCCGCAGGACGTGGCCGCATCGCCGGATGGCTGGCATAGCGATGGCACAACCAATACTACCGTGACTGCGTAAGCATTCCATCTTTCCGCTCCGTGCTCTTCAGCTGGTAACCGGAACCATTCGTACATCATAGCGGCAATAATGCGATCGCCTTCTTGAATGGCGCCCAATCCTCCACTACTCCCGCTTCGAGCACGTCCCCAGAGCTGAGCTTTGTCTACACTCAGTCTCCCTCTAGTGCACCTACCACTGCCAACAACATCCATGCTGCGACCGTGAACGCCTTCTACATCGTCAATAGCGTGCACGACTGGTCGTACCGATACGGGTTCACCGAGAGCGCGTTTAATTTCCAGAATGCGAACTTCGGGAAAGGTGGGGCCCAGGCCGACCGGGTGACGATCAGCGTGCAGGACGGCGCGTCGATCAATAACGCGGATTTCGCGACACCACCGGAGTGTGCCCCACTCACATTTCGTGCTGCCAAAAAAAGTACTGATGAGCTGTATGTATCTACAGTGGGCAATCTGGCCGCATGCGTATGTTTCTGTGGGACGAGACTTCGCCCGAGCGCGATGGGGCGCTCGAGAACGACATCGTCACGCACGAGAATACTCACGGAATCACGAACCGCATGACTGGTGGCGGCACGGGCCGCTGTCTGCAGACGACGGAGGCAGGCGGCATGGGTGAAGGTTGGTCTGACACTATGGCAAAGTATGTACCCCCCTGTCATCTCGTTGCCTCCGAGACTTATGGGTACTCGCAACCGGTTGAAGCTGGGCTGAGGCGAAGGGGACTCCATTGGAAGACTTTGTGCTGGGCCAATATGTAACGAACGATCCGGCAGGCATTCGCTCGCATCCATACTCAACCTCCAAGTGCGCACTACTTTCTTTTGGCGAGGTTCGTTGGTGTTCCTGACGCAGGGATTTAGGACGGTGAATCCGCAAACATATGCGACACTGAAGACACTCTCTGCGGTACACGGTACGCCTCCTTTCTTCTTATATGTACCTGCATCTTGCTGAATGATGGACTGACTGCGTTGCCACAGACATCGGAGAGGTCTGGGCAAACACGCTGCACAATGTGCTCGCCGCACTCATGGAGGTTCATGGATTCTCCACCACTGCGCGTACTGATCCATCGTAGGTTCCTCTGCTCATTTCATTATTAGCTTTGTTCACGGAATATGGCCAACTCTAGTGGTACCGAAGGCAATGTTGTTTTCCTTCATCTATTCATCGACGCACTCTCCCTGCAGCCATGCAACCCCACTTGTAAGTCCCTGATACCCATCTAGCAGGAATCGAGATCGACGGGTGCTGACGCACTTGAAACAGTCCTGACAGCGCGTGACGCCATCATCCAGGCAGACGCAAATCGGTACGCGGGGGCGAACAAGTGTACTCTGTGGAACGCATTTGCGAGCCGTGGGCTGGGCGTGAATGCAGCGAACCACGTAGACGACGCAACAGTACCAGATGGGTGTTAAGCATCCCAGAGCGATCCACTTACTGCCGTCAGCTGTAACCCTTCGTGTCAAAGTCAGAATCTCGTACAATTATTATGTTCATTATATGAATGGTATTTACACCGGAGGACTCGCGCCCTCGTGCCATCCTTCACGCCCTCGTACGGCCCCTTTGATGTCCTCCTTCGCGCCCTTCTACTTGCCTTCTACGCACGCTCGCGCCCTCCACTGCCCTCGCGACCACTACGCGCCACCATGCCGTCTGACGCGCCGTCGCTCCCTCCTATGCCCTCTCTACGCTCTTGCGCTCTTTCTAACACGCCATCATGTCCTCCTTTGCAACACGCCCTCGTACCCTTGTCGTGCCCTTCTACGCACCTGCGTACCCCTCCTTTATGCCCTTGCGCCATCACGCCCTCTTCCATGCCCTCACTCTCACCCTCACTCCCTTCTTCGCGCGCCCCACCGCGCTCCGCCCCGCGTCCCGAAAAAGGCGCGTTTATTCTTTTTGTTTCGTTCGCTGATTCATCGCGCGAAGACGCACAAAGGAGCCAAAGATGCAAGTGCGGTTCAAAGCCCAAAACGAACAAAGGAGTGAAGGATCCAACAAGTATATAAAGAACGTAAGAATGCAGGAAAGAGCCATCCGGCCTCGTCACATATTCAAAGGAGCTTGCCGAGCCACCCACAGCGGTGCCCTCGGGGTACGCAAACTCTCGCAAGGGTAGGGGGGAGGGGGGGTGAGTCCCGTGCGGCCTCCGTCTTCGTTGCGTGATCCTAATGCGGTCACTTGTGTAGTGGACCATGTACGCGTGCGACCATCCCATACATCCTGTGGATCTCCCGTCCACCATCCCGGCGAGTCTCCGCATATCTACGTATGAAGCATCAGATTGCTGAACCCGGCGCAGGCGGTAGGAAGTCCATACCGATTCCCCATCTGAACGCCTGCGTCACCGGGCCCAATCCTAGCACGGTTGCAGAGGCGACCTCGCCGGGGAACGGTGTACCGGGGAGTTTGCGTGGGTGGGGTGCACTTGCAAGCCGCGCTCGAGGTGCCTATAGCAGGTGAGCAGTTGCAGTTGCACACCATGCGATATTTGACGTGCAACTCACCATTCGAACAGTCAAGCGGCGACAGTCGCCATGAGACTGCTTCGATGTGAGCTTCGTCGAGGGCGTGTGGACTCGGATGGGTGGTCGTCATCCGGGGAGGGCGCCGCCCTGTACGCGCTCAGTCTGGCACGAGGTCTGGTCGCGACGCGGCCGCTGCCAACGTGCGCATCGCCGAGACCAGGCGGAGATGAGGGGGAGAGCTGCTTGGATGGATGGCGACGATGTGGGGGTTTTTATACTAGCTCGCATACGGCGTGCGGCGGGGTGGGATGTAATAATGGATCCTTGGGTAGTCGTTTGTGCTTTTGTGATTTGAAAGGGTCATCCAGGCGAAAGATTCAGACATAGTGGGATTGTCTCGTCAGCTGCAATCGTCTTTGGTAGAATGGCGGTCCAAGGTACTTACTCTTCTTCAAGGAAGAAAAAAATACATACAAGGTATGCCCCCTTCATGCATTAAGAGGGAATCGAACCCCCGGCGGGTCGATGGCAACGACCCAGGTTACCACTACCCCATTAATGCGACACAATAGTCTGCTCAACAAATATCTAGGTGGCATTATATATATGGTGCCGCTCACGCGGAGTCTTGGCAGTTGGTGTGACTCAGGTCAGTGAAGCTAGTGAAGGCTTGGTACACTAGGAACATGCAGTGCGCACGAGCCTGGGTTCGCCGGTACGCGTATGCCTCTATACGACGAGGTCTTCTCCCATCCAGACCCCCGCGCGGTCTAGTATTGACTGCGGAGGGGCGTCACCTGCTCAATGTCATTGGTGGTTGTGACTTGCGGCTAGTGACGGTGTTGCAGCCTCGGACATATAAAATAGCGCGCTAGAACTGGTGAGCAGGCCATTTCTTTTTCAGAGCAACAAGTGCTCACCTCCATGTCAGCCTTAGCGTCGAAGACTGAGGGCGCAGCTGCGACTACGCCCAAGGCGTACGTGCGGCTCGCACGCAAGGATGAGATCCCCGCTCTCGCACTCATCGCGCGCGAGGCGTTCATCACCGACCCGAACTTCAGCTACTTGGGCAATCTGAAAGAGGTACGTCTGTCGCCTATCGCCTGCTGAGGATGTCTTCTTTATGACGGATACGAATGCTGCGATTCATCAGCCCCTGTCGAACGAGCAAGACTCGAAGAAACGCCGGACACTCGAGAAGTTCCTCGGGATGCTCTATGGCCTGTCGTTCGCCGCCGGCGCGCGCATCACCGTCGTTGCGCTGCCGAAGAGCGAAGAGGAAAAGCAGTCCGGGAAGGAGGAGCTCGCAGCATCGTGTATATGGCTGCCGCCGCACAAGCGCGTGGGTCTGAAGCAATTCTTCACTTCGCTTCGTTACGGCTTCTTCACCGTCCTTCGGGGGTGGGGGTTCAAGGGCTTCACGGTGCGTCATCTACCTTCACTCGTCCCATCTCAATTCAGTCTGACGCGGCTCTGGCTTCCGTAGCGTGCTTCCATATTACATCCCATACACACCGACGCGGCCTGGGGCGAGGTATGGAAGAATTGCAAGCTCCCGGGAACCCCTGAACACGAGTGGTACCTGCAGCTGGCTTTCACTGCCCCGCAGCACCAGGGTCACGGTGCGTCTTGCGTCGGTTCCTTTCTGAGATACAAAGATTGACCGTCGACGCGTTCTTCATGCAGGATACTTGTCTCTGCTGATCCGTGAAATGTATGAATTCGTTCCCGAGAAACTGCTCACACTCGACGCGGCGACGCCAAAGGCGCGCGACCGATATGCGCATCTCGGTTTTGAGGTACGTTGGCTAGCAATTTGCTTCAGCCTTCAGTGCGAATATCTTTTCGTGTTCGGAAACTAATTTTGCCTATAGCTGCAACATCCATGGACTGTGGGCACGGGTCAGGTGAACGAGCAGGGATTGAAGGGCAAGGGCGAGACACCTGGGATGACATTCTACTCGATGATCAAGGTGAGTTTTATTCCAGCGTGCTGACATGAATACTCGTTCACATCGAATGCCTGCAGTGGGATCCGGAACACTCAAAGGCCACCTGACCATCGCTCGCATGCATGAATATTTATCGCAGCCCTGGGTACAGGTGTGGACTACTAATCTTTTCGGAATATTACTTTGGACGGATAGCTCTTCGCGAATGCTTTTATCTTTTGCTATCACATCAGAAGACCATAGGCCAATGTGAGCTTCATCTCCATGCGAAGAGCCCCGGGGCGCAAGTTCAACGGTACGCCGGTAAGTTTGCGATTGAGTGTGATTATAATGAGTCCATCCATCGTGCTGCGCGCGCTGCGCATTCCATCTGCAGCCGCGGAAAGTTCGTTCAAACCGTACGCGTGGAGAGGTGGATAAGTATTCAGACCGCGCAAAAGCTGCGAGGAGCGATCACGAACTCCGTGCGCAGCATCTTGGTCATCCAGGCACTCAGATAATATATGAACATGAGCATCCTGCATGGCGGCAACGAAGGGTTCGAATGAGCCGTGTATTTAGCAGTGAGTGCTACCGCAAACTGTTCATTCATCATCTTTGGTTGGACAGGTTCCCGACATGTTTGCAACTTCAGCCAGCTCTTCCCGCCGAAACCTCAACCTCAACCTCATTAGGACGGCTGCCTATGTGCCTGACCTGTCAGGTCGCATCATAATCGTGATAGGCGGAAGCTCGGGACCGGGAATAGAGATATGCTGGGTACGCTTTCAACAACCATATCCATATCGTTTTATTCACTCGTCGGTTACGTAGCAATGGAAAGTCTTACTCTCCTACAATGCTAAAATGAAATGTACATAGCGGTGCGATCTGAAGGGAAGGAAACGTAGCCTTCGTGATTTCGAAGAGTTCGACGGGGAGAGACGAGGCCTCCTGAGCCTTCTCGAGGTACCTACGCGCAGGTGAGTCACACAGCGCTCGAGTCCGACACGCTGCTTTGGTGTGGAGCACGTAGGACCAAGTAAGAGATGGGGATGGCCTTGTGGGCACTCAGGCTGGGTCCGACGAGGGCGGGTCCGATGATGCGGTCGCTTCCGGCGTGCGCATAGTAGAAACCTGGCGAAGATGAAGGAGAGAGGGCCGAGTTGCGTGGATGGATATTGTCGACAGTGCGGTCGGGGTCTCATTCTGGCTCGTGTGCGGCGTGCGGCGGGCTTGCAAATGGTAAAGGTTGTTGATTGTCTATTGTGCTTCCGCAGTCGTGATTATTTGAGGATAGCAAAAAAGGCATACTTAGTAACTTACGAACAGGTGAAAGCCAAGAACGCTGAGAATATATTGAAGGCAAAAAATTATTATATTGTGGCTATAATAGGCTTTGTAAAGTAGAGCGCTTCAAGGCTTCCGCAATCGTCTGATGATATGTATGTGCTGCACGGACGTGACGAGGCACGACTCAAAAACAAGTAACTCCATCAACTCGATTGGAGCACAACATGGAGTTTTTGTGCATGTCATGCAGTTTGCGTTTCGGGAGCATCTGCCGCACATTACAATACACATCGTTAATTCGCATCCCGGGACATATAAATGGACGCCATCCAAGCAGCCTTCACAGCCCCACCAAACTCGCACTGCCCGGCCCACGCGGCTTCATATCGCATACAAACGGCTTCGGCGCACTATTAGTCCAAACCCACCGCATCAGCACCATCAGTTACGGCCCCCTCGTCTTGCGCACGAAAACAGGAACAAAGGAGAAACGCACCTGATAATCCCCTCTCCTGCCTCGCACCGCACCTCGACGCCCGTGCGCGGCGCGATGTCGAATACAGCGAGTATGCATGCGGCGTAAAGCCATACGCCCGCCTCGGCGAGGTGCATGCCGGGGCAGATGCGCCGCCCGAAGCCGAACACGGTCGGTATGGGGTCACGCTCTGCGCGCGGCGGCAGGAAGCGCGCAGGGTCGAAGGTATATG
>SEOQ01000391.1:0-24630 GCA_004679275.1 Dentipellis fragilis
GGCACAGCGTCGTCTCGTTCTGGGACGTGCGCAGCCCGAGCACCGGCTGGAGCGTGCACGCCCCCGGCAACGACTCGTCGCCCGTGTACTCGGTCGTGCTGGAGAGCTCGCGCCTGTTTGGCGCGACGCAGAGCCGGCCGTTTGTGTATGACTTTGGTCCGGGCGTCAATTCTGACACTTACCCATACTTGCCGCGTACGCATGGGGATGATGGCCTTCCTTACAAGAAAAATTACAAGGGGGTTGGCTTCTATGTTACAAAATATAGCCATAGATCCGCACACATAGATTAATTACTGTTGTACTTGTAGATCTTGGGAGGGGTGAAGAAGTCTTGACCGTACAATACTACTCAATGTAGACGCGCTGCGAACGCCATAATCCTTTCTATTTCCTGCCGCTGACAGGCAACACTCCATGATGCATGATGAAGTCACCACGACTCGGCTAATGATACTTATTATCCAGCACGCATACCAGATGTGCAGTACAAACAGGGGTGGAATAGATATGTCGTGCATTAAAACTCGAACATTGCAGCAAAAGAGACGGTGAGATATGACGAGAGGTATCATAAAGATGCAGTGAAAATATTAGAAACAGATCACACAGAAGTCTACGATGAGTCCCAAAATGAGGAGGAAAATGCGAGGTGGAAAGTACATCACAACAAATCCAGGATGCAAAGCCAGAGAGGGTGAAGAACGAATGTCTGAGAGATGGTCATGCTGCTTGTTGTGATCGGCTGGTCCAGGGGAACAACTGGCGGACATCACCCGATGGGGGAGTGTCGGCGGGTTGCTTTGGTTCCACAAGCAAACTGCAACTGCGATTAGTTTCTCAGCACAATGCGACATGCCTAAACGCCTACCTCCTGCGGTACAGATCTTGGAGGTCACCGTGATGCTTGGACTTCTCGAATGCATCGTTGAGATATGCCTGCACCTCCGGTATCTCCTTCAGCTTGTACGGGACCTGGAATCGTTGCATATCTACGCCCACGCTATTAGCTCGGGACAACAGAAAAAGACGAGATGATTTTCTCTCACCCTGCACAATCCTGGCCATTTTATGGTACTTGTTGAAGTTGAGCAACTTCTTCTCGGGCGCAGTAGGAGAGGCTCGGTACGAAGGGTTACCCTCTCGGCAGAACGTCACGTCCGTGAGATACAGCCCTGCGCACAGTCTGTGAGTCAAGTTCATCATAGAATCGCATAATGACTCACCAAGGAAGGGAACAGCAGGGGGCGCTGTGTTCCGCAGACGAGAACGGTACTCATGGTAATTCCTTGCGTGATCAGCAAGCTTCCGGATCGCATCCAGCTGCAGCTTCTGCTTCTGTGGAACACCCTACACCGACAAAGTCAGAACATGAGAAACCACGAATATACAGAAAACACAAACCATCCAAGTCTGGTGAAGCCGAGATATCGTCGAAGAGTCCAAAGCCGCCAAGATAGCTCTAGATGTACTGTAGTTATGCAACTGGCTACAGCGCTGCAGGACAACGTCAGACACAACCAACAACCGCAGATCCATAAGACCACTCACATCCGCAACCTTGATGAAAAACTTGCAGAGCGCCGTACGCTTCTTGGTATCGCTCTCATTCAAGATGCTCTCGGCCACCCACCCAGTAATGACAGTGCTCAGCGTCGACACCGCCCTGACATTCGCCGCAGACTTCGCGCCCTCCTGTCCGCTCTCCAGAACCTCCTCCGGCTGAATCACACAGAACAGATTACACTCCATGATCGTCATCTGGCGAGCAAGCTCCAGCGAATCGAAGTCCGTGATGTAGATCGCGGAAAAGTTCTTGCTGCGTAGATTCGAGAACAGAGTCTTCGTCATGACCGGACGAGGAATTTCCGAAGGCGAACCGGAGAAGGGAGGGTTGAGGGGCATGCCAGCATCACGTGCACGGTCCGGCCGAGGACTAATGAGCGTGTCCTCTGTTTGCTGCATCCGTAGCTTGATGATCTCGTTGATCCTCTGAGACGGGCCTGGGAACATGAGAGCGAGCGCGTCTCGGTTGAAGTCATGCAGCGCATCGAGAATTGAGCTGTCGGCGGCCGGGCGCCAGTACATTTCGAGCCAGACCTTGATGAAGTTCGACACGCGTAACCGAACAGGAATGCCCTTGCGCTGCTGCCACAAGTATACCTGCTCCTCCGCGAGACCCTCAGGCGGGACCAGGTTGTACCGGTCGATGATTGCTTGAAGAAGCTCCAGAGGCGGAGCAAACAGCCTGAAAGTCAAGAAGAACACAGCAGAGAACGCGGGGTCCACAATGGATGCATGTGGTGTCATCTTCTCGACCAGAACCGGGAGGCTAGCACCCACGAGGAATCCATCGCTGTTATAAGCAACGTCTTCTGCAGGGTAATCGTGCGAGAGCATCCATGACTCGGAATCCGTTTGAAGGAAGTCCGGCAAGACCGGGATGGGGACGATCGGAAGGTCGCCATTCAGAATCTTCTCTTCCAGCGACCCACCCTGACCGTGTTCGGGATGGCTTCCCTCCCATGTCGTCCCGTCGTCGGTACGGATAATGGAGGCGGGAGACGGCAAGTCCGGCTGGACATGCGCGTTCGAGATCTGGAGAGCGGCTGGCTTGCGCGGAGCATGAGTGACAGCAGGTGCAGACATCGGCGGTGTTGGCATTGCTGGCGACGTAGTGCGCTCCGTCGCCTCAGGCTCCTCCGATACTTCGATGATCGGCTGCTGCGAGGAACGAGGTTGAGAGTCGGCGACTGCCCTGATTTGAACAGTGACGTCCTCATCGTCTTCCGGAATGTCATCGCCAGGCGACTGAAGAGTACCCATGCTCATCGACTTTGAAAGCCGAGGAGACATGCCATGGAGGAATTTGCGAGGCGTCAAAGGTACCGGGTGCTCGTCTGAAACCTTGGGGAGCTCAATCATGAATAGGCTTTCGCCAGACGCACGGCTGAGGCACATCTTGACCGCCGCAACACAATCAGCACCAGCCTTCAAAGCGTCAGTAGCTGACTTGATGAGTGCAGTCTTCTCCTGCTCCTCGCACATGCTTGGTGGAAGCGCCCCAGTAAGCGTCCGAACGGCCTCCGCCAGGGCACTAGTCGCCTTGTACAAGCCTTCCTTCGCGGTCTTGAGATTCGCAGCTTTATGGGGAGGGATGGCGGGATGGTGCAGAACAGCCTCGACGATTGTCAGAAGCTTGCAGACAATCTCGACGATCTCGCGGACAAGCTCGTACATGTGTCCCGTACTTGATGCATGCGAGGTCCGTGTATGCGAGTGTGCATGGCCAATGAAGGCGGCGATGGTCGACAGATACTGATCATGTGTGTGGCGCAGAGCATCCACGACCTCCTCATAGCTAGAAGGACCAGAAGGGAAAGCAGGCGTTATTGGCGTGCCGGAAGTATCCATCGACGAGAATGACGAGGAGGAAGACGTGCTGCTGACGGAAACATCATGCTTGTGGCCATTGAGTCGGCCATTCGCAGGTGCGAATACCTTAATTTGCTGAAGCTTCCTCGGCGTGAGCGCAGGCACCGGCACCATATTTCCCTCCATCGCCAACTTACGTTGGCTCCGGAGGTCACCAAGACTTCTTGCCTTGCCGGGCGTCCCTGGCCGATCTCGAGCGCGCATCCTCGGCCTTTGTGAGATCCCGTTTTCAGTTTTCTTCCAAGGCAAAGCGCGGAATGTATCATCTTCATCGCCGACAGAAGTAGGAGTGGTCGCAGAACCTCCTTTTGACAGTGAGCTGGAGGATTGTGATGAACTTGAGTCAGAGGGAACAAGTTCGCCATCCATCGACTGACGCTCTGGCAGTTCGACTCCGCATTGAACAGCGACAGCTAGAAAACGTCGCACACGGGAAAAGACCTGGCCACCAAGCCGAACCATACGCTCGACTTCGGAATCGCGCTGCTCCTCATCCACCGCCTCCTCCGCAGAGGCTTTCTTGGATTGGGTAACAATGGCAGCCAGATCTGACAAAATGCGTCTTCGCTCTTGAGCTAGCGATGAATAATGTTTCAGCAAGGCAGCGTCACGAGACAGGCATCCCGCCGCTTCCAGTATGGCTCGCACGCATGAGATAATGCATGCCACAGAGGGTTGGAAATGGGCCGTTCGATTGGAGCGAACTGCATTTTGAAGGAGCGATAGTGCATGAAGCAAAGGGACCATGAGAGGTGGGCAATAATCGTTTCTGGAGAACGGGCCTTGTCTCGAAGAAGTTGAACTAGCGAACGAAGCTGTAGAGACAGTGGACCTAGTATGGGCATGGCCAAACCGTGATCGCTGCCGTAATTCAACGATCGTTAGGTACGGCAGTCTGCTAAGCGAAGAGGTACTCACAGAATTTGAATGGAGCACCTCATCCAACAATCCGAAATCGCCGTTGACATAGTTACTCGGAAACCAGCCCCGTTTCCCATCCAGCTCACCGTCCCACCAGCCACTAGTGTCACGATTAAGCACGTGAATGACTTGCCCGGCGCGAAATGCTAGACATGTTGCATTTTTCTGTTCCGGGACAAAATCATGCATGGCAAGGACGTATTCCGAGTTGCGTTTTGACGCATTTGAGCGAGAGGAAGCAAGGATACTCGAGGTGGCAGTCGAAGCAGGCTCGACTTCGGAGTGAGAGGTGGGTGCAGAAATAGGAAGATGCAAGGAGGAGGTCGAGGCATTAGATGAGGAGGGTATTGGAGAAATCAACGCTGGCGTTGACCTGCCCGACATGGGCGAGACGCTGCGTACTGGCCTGTCCGCAGAGAGATGTGTGCTTCCTGATTTGATACTCCGTAGAGATTTGGCGGAAGAAGGACTCTTGGTACGAGCGACGGAAGTGTCGATCCTAAGCTGAGCAGAAGGCATCATAGCTAGTTTGCATGTAGGAAAGGTCGACAAGAAAAGGGTATGTTCCTGTTGGGGAATAGTGATATGTATGGTATCAATGCAAGTTGTCCTGTAGAGCTACATCAGCCGCCTAGGAGGATTGTAAGTGTGGCACCGAAAAAAGCGACTCACCTAATGAGCGTGAGTCCAGAAAACGAAATGCAGACCCGCCAGAGAGAGGACGATACCAGAAGAAGAAATACAACGCGAAGGAGGGTATGGACAAATGCGAAGTTCGTTAGAGGCGAAATCGTGGGTAGGTTGCAGGGATGCGGGCTGGCATCCAGCAAGTGGGGAGTCGCGGGGAGAAGGACAGAAGCCGGAGTCGAGGGAGGGGGATATATGCGACAAAGATACGAGTGGGAACGCGTTGTCTTGACGAAGTGCGATGTTGCGGAAGGGGGTACGAGTGAGCACTGGTGAGGCCGCGACGCGTCGGGAGAAAAGAAGAGCTAGAAGATACAACAGAGACGAGAGAAAAAGAAGAAAGAAACTGAAGGCAGATGCGGCGGGGCGTAAGGAAGAGGGGAACGTGTCGGACGGGGCGTGAGAGGAAGCAAGCAGCGGCGAGAGCGAAGACGGGGCGAAGAGTGAGCAGGACGCGAAGCGAGAGCGCGTCGAACCAACTACAAACACGGGCAAACACAAGGGTAGATCCATTTGCCCAGACTCTCCCATCACCCTTTATATACCCGATCCCACACCCTCTGCTCCTCCCATCCCTGCCTTCTGCCGCCCGTGCCCCATGATATTCCTCTCAGCCTTCCTAGCGCCTTTCTCGCCACACCCATCATCCTGCCGGCACCTTCCTCGACATGAATAGCCTCTGTTCATTTACTTCCGGTTCCATTGCGAACCTCCTCCGGGATCATTTCCCCGCATACTCCACCGAATTGGCCAGGATGCCCTCCGCAGCGCCGCACTGCGAGATCCCTCAGACAATAAGCAAACCGTCAAAGTCACCAGATCCATCGTTTTTGGACAAGTGCATTCCATGGGTCTCCGCTAGTGCAACTAAATTTCATGATCCGCCATGCAAAATCAGTTGAACCTCTGCTCAGTGCAATCCTTAGCGCAGAGCAGCGCCCGGTCCGGTCCTCAGCACACTGCGAACTCTCCACATCTGTGGTCAATCTTTTTCTTCTGCTCGCTCCATTCGGACTTCCGGTGAGATGTCGTCATCGATGGCCGAAAGTTTCAAGACGCATCGCATTCTGTAAGGCTGGTGAGTGCGTACTTACGCCCATCCAATGAGCTGATAAGTTCCTCCGGGGATAGAAAGGAGCCGTCTCGAATTCATTCGTCTGTCAAGTCATCCTGCGCGTACGTATATACAAAGTCATGAGGGGGACTCTGCATATGTCATGGCTCGTAGTTATGCTCAGAACCACGACTGTCTACATCCTATGGGGGTCAGAGCGGTTAATGTCAACGAGAACTCAGGTCAGTCTCGTAATGCAATTCCGTGGACATCTGCGAGTCGCGGCATGACATGCTCCAAACTATATGTACGAAGTTCTCTGTCAAATATCCCAGTGGCGCTCTCTCACGCGTCTCTACAGGTTGGTTTGACCGCTGTGGCAGAGCTCAACCTTCTTTTCTCAGAAGCGGTCACCCAACCGAGACACTTCGTAGTCGCCGAGCCAGTTGGCTTTATCGGGTTCTTCCGATTCCCTGTCATGGGATGAACGCAGGATACTGTAATCTTGTCATACTCTTGGCCATCATCGATCACCCAGAATCGTTTTTTTCCGGGCTGAATATCGATTGAGAGCCATGTAGCGCAAGGTCTTGTCGTTGGCAACCTGAGTGCGGCTACGTAGATCGAGATCCGCTTTGAGGTTCCCATATCTGGCAATTTCGGGTCTCGCCGACAAGGCGCCGTGGCATCGGGATGGCAATTGACCAGCCTGTGCAGACATCCTTATCTGCGCACGATAAGCAGCTTGCAGCCGCTGTCGTGTTAGGTTGTCAATTCGAGCATAATGCGCACCCTCCTCCTTGTCCTGCAGAACTCTCCCAGCTTCGTCCAGCTTCCCTGATTTCTTCGATCCAAGAATATCGATAGGCAGAAGTAACGGATGTCGATACACATGGGCTCTCTGCAAGGTTGGCGCTCTTATCGCCGACGCCGTCTCACGATCTTCGGCCGCTCAGCGCTGCTGCTTTCCTCTGAGCTGCTCGCGAATGCCGTATGCTGGATAGTTGCAGGCATATTGTTCGGAAGGGGCGCGGACACGCAGCCGATTTTGAGTCTGGCATTGCTGGCTTGGGTACGTTCTGTTGTTCTTGGCCTCTGCACACAGGCCGACATCAATCTTCGCGTGAGGTCAGACCATAGGCCTCAGACATGGTGAGTACATGATTACTCACTTCGTCTTCGTAGTCAGGAAAGGGGCAGTGAAATGCTAACAGTGAATGACTCCCAGCTCTTGACGCAGACCACATCAGGTATGGTCTCAATAACATGACAGACGTAAGTCCCTCCAGATCCCTCCAATGACATCCTGGACGCTCAATTTTATGCTTTCCAGTGTCGATCTCCGTTTAGAGGAATGGCACGCCCCTATGAGATCTGACTCCATCCTATCAAAACAGCGCCATAGACAATGCGACGCGGGGCTTGATTAGTTTGGGACAGTTGCCCGTTACGTGCGGCTTCTTTTTTTTCTCTAGGCCATAGCACCATCGTGATCGTTGTCGTGAGTAAACTTTTTCACGCGTGCACGCCCCGCTCAACAGTTTGAATGTCGCAGAATGTCGCCATCGCGATAAGTACAGACGTTGCAGATAGAATTGGAGGCGTTGGCAGCGTTGGTGGTATTGTCGGTACGTTTCCTTTCTTCAACCACGTTCATTAGCTAAACTCAGAGTTCAGGGTCCGCCGTCAGCGCAACGTTCCTGTTCATTGTGGGCTTAGCGAACTCCATAATATTGTACAGGATACTCCGCAAGCGCCGTCAGGTAACCATGTCTCTCAGATCTCCGCCCATCGCGTCTAAGTTGAAAACGTCCAGAACAAGAGGAGAAGGGCGGCACAACTGGAGCGCGGGGAAGAGATCAACGCCGATGAGGACCTCTTGGAAGACGAAGGGAGGTATAACCAGACTATTATGATGAAAATCATTGGTCCCATCGTCAAGTTCGTGGATCGACCATGGAAGGTGCGTAATGCCATTATTTTCTACCAGACCAACGTGCCTGACAGTGAAATTGTCGTTCCTCAGATGTACCCCGTGGGCGTGCTCTTCGGGTTTGGTACCGCCCATTGCCGTTCTCCACATCTGTCCACCTTCCTCAACATCTGCCTTTAGGTTTTGATACAGCCTCTTCAATCGCACTTCTAGCCGTTTCTGCGATCGCCAAGAAGGGGGCCGACGGCAAGGGCATCCCACCCGCTGACATCGTCGTGCTCCCTGTATGTGCCTTTCCCTGCATATGCCAGAATGACGCGTGACAGCTAATGACCGCTCGCTTCATGGACAGCTGCTATTCACTGCGGGAATGACGCTACTCGACTCGGTCGATTCGATTTTGATGCTTTATTCGTACTCGGGCTTCCCAGAGCGCTCGTTTGCGATCTTTGAAGCTCCGAGTCCGCTTAGTCCGCCCTTGGTGGAGCAGGCGGCAGAAGGAATCGATGCTACTGTCTCTGCCATTCCCAAGCCTTCCAAGCCTCGTGCGGAACAGGCTGAAGAACTGCAAGGTTTGCAAGCCGACGTGGAAGCGCCTACGGCTCCTAATGACGCTGAGAGAGGTTCACTGAAGAGCTGTTCTCCCCCCGAAGACCTGGCAGTGCTGAACCGAGAGGTCAATGTGAAAGTAGTAGAGGTAGAGGAGCATGCGAAGAAGGATGCACGGGTGAAGAGGAACATGATGTCTGGGCTCAGTATCGTCCTGACCTTCATGAGCATTTTGGTCGCGTTTAGGTGAGCTTAGATGTCTGTGAAGACGAATCTACTCATGAACATTCCGATTGAACGATGTAGTATATCACTCATCACCGTCATGGGTCTCATTGGCGACAACTGCTCCCAATGCCAGGCAGCCGCCGATGCACCCGACGGAGGGGGGCTTGCAGGAAGCTGGTGGCGCTTCTGGGCGAACGTAAAACACATTTTGTCGAGGACATGGAACGGATCGTGTGCTGACTTTCACCCGACAGGCCAACGACAATTCTGGATACATCGGCGCAGGCATCGTCGGAGCCTTTGTTTTTGTGGTGGGTTCCCGGTACGGGGGAAGGTGGGCTCTTAGAAAGACGGGACGATTTAGTGCTCGGCCGGGTCCGACAGCTTGACCGAGTTTCAATTGGATGCTCGATCGCAACAGTGTAGCAGTACGTGTTTCATGTAGCGTAAAACGGAAGAAAACATGTAGCTTTACGATTGGCGACCGACGTCATGGGGCTCGGAGAGCTCGGTCCCGCTTAGCTGGACAAAGGGGCATGTCGATTGCACGCGACACTACCGGGCTGACTGAGTGCTGACTGAGGTCTTAGATCCAGAAGACTGATATTTCGCCTGGTCAGTTGCCTCGGGTTCAAAGTGAAGGCAGGGCTGCGGGAGGAGGGAGAGGGTCCGACGCGCGGCCGCAGCGGCCATTTGACGCGCGGTCACTGCGATTACGGCGTCAGGGCATCAGCGTACGCGTGCACCGTGTCTTCGGAGTGTTCCTCTCTGACGCTGCGCCTGACGCAGGCCCACCTATCCCTTGAATACCCACACCACACTGCAGCTTTTATATAGGCTTCTGTCTGTGTACACCTTGGACTAATCACATCTCTATCATGGGCCTTACCGTTTGGCAAGAGTAAGTCCGCCATGTGTCGTCCACCGCGCGCCAACTGACATGATGTGCTGCGACAGGTTCTGTATCGCGGCCATGCACGCCTTCCGCACTCTCGTTCCCGAGCCGCAGGACCGCATCCCTATCTCATGGCGAACCGCGCCGTTCACATTCATGCAGATGATCCCCTTCATTTTCATGGCCTATCTCGCCCGCAGACCGAACACCCGCGTCATGCGCGTGCTCATGCTCCCAACTCTCATCACGACCGCACTGCACTCGGCCTTCGGATACGTATGGCAGGATCCTCGCCTGAACGTCTACAACTGGGGTGAATGTACGCGATCTTCCATCTAATGTGTCCTGCCTCCGCTGACCAGACTGTTTCCGCTTTGCAGCACTTTGCGCCTTCATCATCATCGCCAAAGGAATAGACATGGCATTCGCACCGTATGGCATCCTGAAGCAGGGCGAGTCCGCGTCCGCGGTCGGCAGCATGGAAGAACCAGCGGTCAGTGCCAAGAAGGACGCTGACGCGCCCGGGGACGAGCAGTCGCAGAAACGCCCTGGCAGCTCCTTCATCCCTGCCTGGCTCGAGGACGCACTCGAGATCATGTTCGCCATCCGCGGCATCGGGTGGGACTTCGGGCGAGGAGTGTACATCCCCAAGGAGACCCGCTCGCCTGATCGGCCAAATTTCCTGCGCGAGACGCTCATGTCCTTCATCGCGCATTACCTTTTGCTGGACTTCTTCGAGTCACTCCTCAAGCTCGTGCCCGGTGTCGGGCACCCCCTTGGGGGCAGCATATTCTTCTCATCGCTCCCACCCCTGCAGCGATACACACTCTCCACCGCCATCCACTTCGTAACCGGCTGCTCTCTCCTCGCCGGCTTCCATATGGTGTACGATCTATGCACGGCAGTGGCAGTCGGCCTCCTAGGACACTCGCCCAGTGCATGGCCTCCCGTCGTAGAGAACCCATGGGGTGCGCAGTCGCTCCACGAGTTCTGGGCCAAGCGCTGGCACCAGCTCCTGCGCCAGACGTTCCTCGTGTTCGGCGGCATCCCCGGCTACGTGCTGTTCGGCAACACTGGCCTCGTCCTGGGCACGTTCCTCGCTTCGGGCCTGTTCCACGAATGCACGGTCTACGCGATGGGCCGTGGCTGGGAGTGGCGCGTGCCTGTGTTTTTCATGATGCAGGGTTTCTCGGTCATTGGGGAACGTATATGGAGAATGGTCACTGGGAGACGCGTGGGCGGGTTCTTCGGCCGCGTCTGGGTGTACTTCGACATTGTCATTCTTGCTCAACCTCTAGGTATGTGTTGGCTGTCCGATACCGCCTTTGCAATCAGCACTGAATACCCGTTTCTTTGTAGTGGATTCATGGCATAGACGGGGCCTCGCGGGCGGCATGGTCATCCCTCCCCCGCTCAGCCCCATGAGACAAATCATCCTTCCCCTGGTCCTTCCTACAGTCCGACGCCTCACAGGCCTCCCAATCTAACTACGGATAGATCGAACTAATACGACTTGTCATATTGGCATATTGGTGCCCTTCACGCCGCCCTCCTAGTCTAATTAGATACCTACACGCTGCAGCCCTCCTTTTGGCGCGTGCACCCCGCGCTATCATCCTCTTAACGACACCAACGATCTATGTATCCATACTGTACATTACCACCTAGCTGCTTTACACTAATACACATCTTGTATCGCACCCACTCAGTATGGGTTCCAACTGCCAATCTCTTAGGTCCTAAGTACCACCTTCGTCTTCAGGAAGCCCCGCGTGGTCCAAACAGGAACCGCACAGTGCCCTCGTTCCGGCCGAGCACATTCTCGCCCCGCCCGACATCATGCGGGTTCTCGCCTTCGCTCATCAGCGGCACCCGCTCCCGGGGGCGCATGCTCAGACTCCCGCATAGCGATCTTCAGCCGGATGAGCATGTCGCTCTTCCACGGCGAGGGCGGTGGCGGCGGAAGCACGTGTGCGTGCGCGTGCGAGGAGCGGGACGCGTATGGCGAGGGGGAGGACGGCGTGCTCGGGCTCGTGGATGCGGCCGGGTTTTGCGCTGCGGTGATGAGCAGATCGAGGATGGCGTGCACTATTACTGCGTGGGCCGACGATGTTATGATCAGTCTCCTTCTATTTCGATTTCGAAGGCATAGAAGAGACTCACTCTCGAGGTCCTCGATCTGGGATTGGAATTTACGCTCCCATGATCCATGGTTCTGGAGCATGGACACTAGCTCTTGGTCGCTTACACAGCCAGGCTCCGTGTCCGCTGGCGGTTCTGTGCGTTCGAATGTCGAGAGAAGGGCGGCGAGGTATATGCATGCGACGGCGACGACGTGGGGCGGGAACTGAAGCGCGACTAATGTTCGTTGACTGGTACAGAAGGGCGGGGAAAGTCAACACGATGCATGGAGGGTCAAAGGCATGGTATCTTCGGCACGTACCTGTCAATGGTCAGTCGCCATGCTAGTTTGCTGAGCCTCTTCGATGCTGTTACACGTGAATGAAAAGGCTGCCAGATATGAAATGGGCGCGGGGGACGGCACACCTTTCAATGCCCTCGCGACCTTGATAACATACGGGAACGGCATCCTCGACGTGAAGTTGAAACATATCGTCTCCAGCACCAGCCGCTCGACAGCTAGCACCCGCTGCCGGTCCTGCTCGACAACCTGTCATATCTCTTAGTTAGACGCATGTCCACGCAGCTGCAGGCTGAAAAGCACGCACCGCAGGGTCCATGTCAATCTCACCCGCTATTGACTTCGACTTGGCCGCCTGCTCAGGGAATCGGAGGGCATACGAGACCATGAGGATCTCGCGGGGTTTCTTGAGGGTGTCGTGCATCTTGCTAGAGACGTAGAGGGTGGCCAGCGTGACATCCTGGTACACAGGGGTAGGAAGGCAGAGTAGTTGAAGAGCAGCAGATATACGTACGTGATACCCAAAGTCCTTGCGTGGAAAGAACAAGTGAAACCTGTGGTACAAGCTCTGGGCTGTTGCGATTGTCTTCCTCGGGCTACAGATAACATTAGCCAGCTCCAAGACAGATGGGCACCAGAAGACATACAAGCCGATTCTTGTACCCACCGCCTCGATGAATGCACACGCCTGTTGCCGAGCCTTGTCCTCTTGACTAGAGGATAGCTTGCCGCGCTGTTTCTCCGACAGGTAGTCGACCTCAATCGGTGTGAAATATGGGTGGTGATACTTCGTAAAGGATGCTGGGATATGCGAGGGAGAGTCGCGGTACTGCCCTATGTCTTGGTTCATCATGTTGTGCGTGAAGCTTGTTCTGCCGCAGTTGAGTTGAACGCGCTGAGAGTCTGAAGTCGCGAACGCACGCTTCTCGCATCCCGATATGGCAGTCCACCTGCCTATAGCACACTAGCCTTAAGGCGTTTGTATAATGCGATAGACTATATAATAGTATATTGCTGCCAACTATTTCACGGTATCGTAGTTTCTGCTGGTTCACCAGTCTGCCCGCGCAACACCCCTCCACTCCAGGACATCGCCCCACGACCTCCACATTCTCTCCACAACTTTCATCTTCTCGTCCCTATCGAGCGTGGGGTTCTCCAAGTCTCCAACATCCTCCAAGAAGCCTTCCCTGATGCGAGAGCGCTGCGGGAGATGTTTCTCACCATAGTTCCTCAGAGCCGAAACAGAGAGAAGCAAAAGGCCCGTCGTCAGCGGAGGGATTGCATGTTTGTCTTCCGCGTTGTGGCTCAAGCGGTGGCCATGATGTTTATGCGTCTGAGGTTGTGAGATCAATAGGCGTTCGATCCTCCGCATTGCCTGCCAGACGGCCGCACGCCTGGTCTTTCCGCCGTATCGTCCTCGGCCCCTTCCACCGCTCCATACGTTTCGGGCATATCCGCCGGCGACGTACACGATAGCCAGAGCAGGCGCAACACCGACGAACGCAAACGTCAGTTCTTGGGATTTCAGCAACTTGTCGATGCCATCAAGGGCTTGGTTAATATCGACCTGCATAAGAGATCACATGAGCGACAGGAGAATGCAGGAAACAGAGAGCTACATACCTTCGCTTTTTGCACCTGCACGAAGACGGATCTGAGAAGGGTACCGCTGACCGCTGACTTCACCGGGCTCTTGATGTCTTCCTCATATATTTGCAAGATAGGAGTCAAATCGCCGATACGAATTTTAGCAGACAGTGCTTCAAGTTCTGCGGGTCCATAGTGAAATTTATCTCTGGCAAGATCGACCGCCATGCGTTCCAATGACTACATAAAAATAGTTAAAGATGTGAAGACAAAATATCTGACATCTCACGCGCGTACCTGCATATCAGCTTCGACACTTTGCTGGCTCACAATAACACTTTGTTCGCCACCGGCACGGACGGTCTTCAAAATATCCTTCAGCGGTTCTACTAACCAACCCCTCCAGAATCCTTGGATAGTCTCCCAAGAATCCTGTGCCGTAGCGATCAAGGTATCCTGTGAAGCATAAATCTGCCGGGCCGCAAAAAGCCCGAGAGGGGGCAGGAGCACCAATCGCGGCCAGAGGAGAGTAAGCTGAGATGGGCGACGTAACGAGTGGCTGTGCATATACTCTTTATGCTCAGCAACATGTCGAGGGAGAAGGATGGACGAAATCGAAGATAGCGTCGAGTATAGCGTAGGCGGAGGGCCCATTAGCGTCACATCTCCCGTATTATCGCCGATTATACGGTCCAGGTCTTGTAGGATGGTCAGCTGCGCTTGGTCCGGGGCCGCCTGGATCTGTAAGGTCTGTGCGAGCTGCTCTCGCTTGTGCATGAGCTCGCCGAGGGTTTCTGCGCGTTCGTCCCGGATGCGCTGGAGCTCCTCGCGCTTGATGGCACATTCACGTCGTGTAAGCTCGACCGGAAGAGCGACAGCCGCAAGGATAGAGTAGTAGAAGTCTAGCAGACCGTGTCGGAAGCGGCGAATCACGGAAACGACGTCTGTAGTGGAGGAGCGGATAGAGGGTGGCTGGAGAGAGAATGCCCACAGTTTGAATGAAGACAGAGACAGCGGTATGATCCGATGGTGCGCGTAGAGATGCGGGAACAGGGAGGCCGCAAAGCCACTCGGCCGACCAGCGTCCTTCTCATTGAGAAGATTACGTATTGATGTAACCGTCAAGACAGATGGTTTGAATTCCCGGTTCTGCGAACGCAATGCGTGTAGGATGTTATGAACTAGGTTCACAACTCGAGAAGGGAAGGCTATACAAAAAGACGCGTCAAAATCATTGCACACACATTCGAACGCGTGTGCGAGGAGTACAAAAGGGCGAGAACTCACATTGAACAAGGAAGTACGTGACTTTCCAGAGAGAACGCTCGATATCTGCCCACCAATCCGCTTCAGTCTCTGCATCACTGGCCTCCTTCAAGAACACGTCCAGTGCCTCTGCATATAAGCCGGCGATGAGCCTCCCTACAATTGCATTCTTCAAGGTCTTTTCCTCGTCGGCAGCATATGCGCCTACTTGGACTTGTTGAGCTTCATATTGTTCCAATGACTGCAGTGCATCTTCGACACGTGAGTGGGACAGCGGGGGCCTGAGCGAGAGGTATAAAGTGTGAAGTTGTTCCGTAGAGCGCGTAGATTCCAAGGTAGACAAGTCACTCGCGCTCTGTATTTCAGACGGAACCGAGAGGAGTATGAGGTCGTTGGTGAGATGAGAAACGGAGGCCGACATGTCTCCGCTTGTCGGCGACGGCAACCCTGCAGATTCGAAAGTGAGGTTGACCATGGTATAGCAGCCCTAGGGGCGGTATTATGAGAGGTAATCGTGCCTTGGGATCCTTTTGCTGAGAGTTACGAGTAGTTGGGCATAGTTCGGTGCAGGACTTAAGCAGCACCGGGACTCGGAAGTTCTCGACGTCATAGCACCGTGTGAAAACTAGGAACAAGTCAACATCTCCGCAATATTATTACCATCGTAGTGGAGCCTCTCAGTGTTTTCTGGCGTTGATCACAATCCCAGAATGTGGTGATTCACCTATTTTCTAACGTAAATGCCTACATCCTCAACATACTATACAAAATTCCCCCCATAATGAACAATCTTTTTGAAGAAGCAATCGACTCGGACTATTTCCGAAAGAAACTTTGAAAGGTGACACCACCAACAGGGCTTCAGCAGGTGAAGACGGCAGGTCCTGCGAGGCATCACCATCATAAGTCGTGAATATAATTAACACGTGGGGTGCAGTAAGCTTACCTGGGACGGTGTAGTCCTCGACCGAGTAGATATCGGTGACGATGCCGGGGTCCGTGGCTGTGAAAAGCCGTTCAGCTTTCTAACGGTAGAACAGTTTTATAGCAGGTTATACTGACGAGTGTAGGCACCGGGGAAGCTGACAGTAGCAGGAGAGGCGTTGCCACCTCCCGTGATCTCAAGCTGAGCGCAGCTCATCTGAAAATCAAGCAAGTTCAGTGCGCAATCGACGTGCGGTCTTCGGCTAACTCACGAAGAACTGAGCACCGGGGTAGGAGGAAGCGTCTTGCAGGGCTAAAATTAAACCTCCCATTTAGCTAATGATGATTTTTATTCAGCGATTTTTGAAATGCTGACCGATGTCCTCAACACGGAGCAGGTACTGTCCAGCCTTGATGCAGGAAGGGATCGTAAAGGTGGCGTTTCCGCCGTTGATGAACAAGCGGTCAGATCCCCACTGGTGCGAGGAAGCGATGAGCCCGTCTTCCCAGATCTTGAACCATTTGAGGCCAGTGACGGTGGACTGAGTGGCCGACGGAACCTCAGCGCTGTGCAAATGAGTATCTCCCACTGCGAACACTTGTATCGTCACCTACAGGTAAGCAGTCAAAGGTCCTGTATCCTGGGTCAGCGAGCCTATTAGAACCGCATGTGGGGCGGCAACTGACCTTTGTTAGTGGGGTCAATCGGGTCCGAAGGGTCAGGGCCGGTGTAACCTGCAGACTTGTGGTGGAATTCCGCGGTCACTTGTGCGCCAGCGGGGACGGTGATGATTGTCGAAGACACTGGCTGCAAGAAGTTGGTGTTGCAGATGATGTTGTTCGAAGTGAGGTCGGTGATGGGCTATAGAAAAGGTAAATTATATTATAAGTTCTGCATGCAGCCACAGATCTTGGTGACCGAAAAGTGCTCACGCCGTTAGCAGAGGGTACGCGCACGCCGACACCCTGGCCTTGCCAGACACCGTTGACTCCTACCGACTGTAACCAAAGGCCAAAAAGGGAGTCCGGAAGCCGGTCAGCGTATACCCATGTTACCCGGCCGGGGAAGCTCTCACAGAAAAGACGGTGTTGGCGTAGCCAGAAGTTGCCAAGAAGACCACAGAAGCGAGAGATGCGAAAACAGCCTTCATCTTGAGCTCGAGTTTTGGCGATGGTGAATCCTGCCTTCACCATCCACAAGGTGGGTGTGCTTTTATACGGCTAGAAAGAATCAATTTATTATCTTCAGTCGTCACAAGCCCAGGTCTGCTGCCCACTCACTGCCCGGCCGTCCAGCGCATTGGAGACCTAGGGTCGTCTCTTCGTTGACGAAACCCCGAATACATTGGTTCGAAGGCTGCACGCGCAACGGATGTATGCACCCGCGAGAGCGAAAAGCCCTTTTCTGGTAGACATTGAGTGACCTAGGGAAGAATAACCTCAATTGAGACATGCGAGACTTCTCCGACTCCGAGGGCGGCGCCGACGGCAGAGGGTAGTTACAAGCCCACCAACCTTACGCCTCATGCCGAGCCTTGCATAACGCCTCGGAGCGCTGCCAGACGTCGTCGATATGTCTGGCCACAAGGCTGCCCATCGGTCGACTCGGCGATTCCGATACGTATACGGTGATCATAGGACCTGTGCGTTATTCCTGCAGATGGTCGACCATGTTGCTTGGCGTACGATAGCGACTGGCCGTGACAGCAGCGCGGTATGTCGTGACTGCTTGCACTCAAACCCCGGCTGCAGTAGAGAGATGCTTCACCAGAATCAAGATCAAGCTTCAAGTGATCATATGCCATTTTACGTATACCCAAACCCAGAGACCGTACAACAGGACGAATGACACAGTGACGAAACTTTACAGACATTGGCTGTACTGTTTTACGACAACTATCAGCAAAGAACGTTGACGAGGTATGATGCAAACCCACGTATTGGCTGGACACAACACACGTGTAAGGGGCAGCACAAACTGTAGGGCCGGTGTAGCTGTCCAGAGCATGTCAGTCAACATATGCCACGACATCAGAGATGAAGGGGCGCCGAAGATGACCCACCCGGTTCCTCCGCACTGTGCGTAGTGAGCGGCGGTAGCACCAGAACTCTGGCTTGGCGCAGTGGACGTGCTGGTGTGCGTGACTGTCGATGATGAGCGTTCCTGGCTGTGTCGATTGTGGGGGAGGGAGGGTGCCGTCGCACGAGAAGACTGCCGGGCCGGGTACCGTGTAGGAGTTAAGGTGCTGGTAGATATTGATGGTGACGCCGGGGTCAGAGCCTAGAGTGTTGTCTCGTCAAAGACTGGTGGTGGTATGAAGAAATATTACAGACCTTTGTATGCGCCAGGGAAACTAACAGTTGCGGGGCTTGTGTTTCCTCCGCCGGTAATTTGAAGCTGGGCACATTCCATCTACACGCAGACGTGAATTAAAAGGGCACGTGTGGCAACAGCGAAGGTCACCTACGTAGAATTGAGCGCCCGGGTACGATCCAGCAGCGTGCAAAGCTGAATAAAGGTACCCAATTTGTTAGATAAGCTGCTAAGTTATTCTGAGCACTTTGAAAATGTACCTATGATCTCAGCGCGAAGAAGGTACTGGCCGGCGGGAATGCAGCTTGGGATTGTGAAGGAAACTTTGCCCTTGCTTGCGATGAGACGGTCCACACCCCAGGACTGGTCACTGTTCATGCCATCTTCCCAAATCTTGAACCACTTCAGGCCAGTGACATCAGACTGAGTGGCATCCGGAATCTGAGCACTGTTTACAACATTAGCATGATCTTCGCAATGCTGAATAAGACATACAGGTAGGCGATGACGGGACCTGGAGCAAAGTGAGCAAAATCTATGAGAATAATTGATAGCAAATTACATACCATGGTGGCTCGGGTCAATGGGGTCAGCGGAATCGCTCGGGTCAGCCCCGTTCAGGGTGTGGTGCCACTCCGTTGTCACCTGTGCACCAGCCGGGACGGTGATGACAGTCTTTGAGATGGGTTGATGGTAGGGATTAATACCACCGTTACAGATGAGATCGTTCGAAGTAACGTCGGTGATAGGCTGCAAAACAACACAAGGATATCAGTATCTACTACATAAGTCTTGAATTACCAAAAAAAACATACGCCGTCGTAGTCTGGAACACGGATACCATTAATATGGCCTTGGTCCACGCCGTTCACGTAGAGTTCCTAAAAATGACATCAGGACCCCCAACTTTGACCTCGTGAAGAAGATGCCAGCAAACCTGGAAGATGGTGTGCGCAGATGCCGAAGCGGCAAGGCCAATGAAAGCGGCGAGAGAAGCGAGCTTGACCATGACGCTAAGATTGCTGAGCGCTCAGGGAACTAGGCAGTCCTGCAGCTCTTGGCCAGCCAGGAGCCGCCACGCTTTATACCTCGGGAAATGTGTTGAGATACGCCCAGAGCCCGAACAGAATGAGAGCCGTATGACAAGAGAAATCATCCGACGATCGCTTCAACAACGCCGAGTGCCTGAATAGACTTCAAAAAGTAGACTTCTCCATGAAAGGGGATCAGGGCAGGACGTCATATGATGCTGGCGGGTACACAGAAGACGATGATTTGAGGCATAAAATGCGTTGGCTATTCTGCGAATAGAGCGAAGTTTTAGCTAGACTTTTCCGGACGCCCGGTCACGAGACTTCTGAAATCGAAGGCCTTGTCTTCAACAACTGCCAGATGTATAAGTTTGGCTGGAGGGTAAAATAGGCTTTCTTTCTTTGCACGAAGCGAAGGTTCCAAAGAGACTAATGTCCATCCCGTTTGATTCAGAGAATTGAATTTCATCTGTGTTGCCCGAGTGAAGGATATACTACGGAGGATCCTGGATTCCCTAGCGTCATGGTTGAGACGCCAACACAGTTGACCAGGGCGACCGCCAAGGCAGATGTCCAACTGACGTCGGAAAGCGTAGGAAACGGAAAAGCTTCAGGCGAATCGGCGACGAATGCCAAGCCCTTCGCTCGGAAGAAACGAGGGTACATCTGATATACAATGCATTGTGAAAAAATCAGCGATGTGAGTTACATACAATCCGTATCCCGTGAAACATACGCAAAACGCCTCGGTCTAGTCGTCTCTCCACACTACTTCCCCTGCAGCCCAGCGGTCTCCCCACATCATTCGTTTATGGTATATCTTCCTGGAATCTCGGAACTCCTTGACGAAATCATCCACTTCTTTGCCCGTGGCATACGAAGAAGATGCATCGGATGACGAGGAACGAACAAACGCGGACGCGAGAGCCTCGGAGAGATCATCTTGGGCAGTTGTAGCGTGCCTGAGTCGCATGAGCAAGAATTGAGGCGTGAAACGCTGGAGAGAAAACAAGGTCGTCAGTGTCTCGTAGCCCATGGAGGTTGCAAGGACAGACCTGATACACCTCCTTCTGCTCGCGCTGCAGCTCAGCCCATCGCGCTTCCAAATTCTTTGACTCATCAAAGGCATCCTTAGTCTCAGACCTGAGCTTATACAGGTCTTGTTGCAGGGATAGATTATGATCTGGCACAACGAAGGGTTGTCACAATGTTAGAGGCGGTACACGACGTATTCATGGTTGGACGGACTGGCAATGGATTCATTGGCAAGGCCAAGTTCTGCTTGCCCTTGATATAGCTCTTTGACATTCCTGAGTGTATGAAAGATGGCCTGAAAATACTGAGGATCTGCTAGGAGGTCCTCGAGATCCTCGCGACTGCGGAATCTGTGGGTTATCGTATTGCGATGTCTCAATCTGAAGGCTTACGATAAATGCGACAACTCTGGGAATTCAGCAAGCAGTTGCGTGGTATTATTAGGTGTTGACATGAGGAAGCTCGTCGTTCCGGTCGACACAGTCGGTGGCTATGTATAAGCGGTTGAGATGAAGGGATGGCAGGAAGAGACGCGTCTCGCTCGACGCGCGATCATGGCTACTTTCACTCTGCCAGGAGAACACATCCCCGCCCAGCACGTAAATCTCAAACTTGGGCCTGGGCTACAGCAAACATCTACTTCAAATGGCGCGGACGTCGTTGTGTCTACCCGTGCAGGAACATTACAACATTCGGCAAACGGCAGCAGATGGTGGGTAGAGAGCAATTCCAGACGAGTGAGTTCTCCAGAGACATTCAGCCGTCTATGCCCTGACTTGCAAGGTGTAGTATGTACCTGCCCCCCAGGAATTTGTTGTAGGTGTAGTGACAGGTCGGATGGGGGAAGGATGGAGAGTTGACATCGGAGCTGCACACAATGCCGGCCTTGATGCCCTCGCCTTCGAAGGCGCAAGCAGACGAAATCGTCCTAATCTCAAGGTGAGTTCTGCCAGGCTCAAATGATTCTGCTCTTATGCAATCATGTACCAAACAGGTCGGATCTCTTGTCTATGCGCGTGTATCCCTTGCACACAAGGACATGGAGCCCGAATTGGAATGTTTCGATGCTCAGACTCGCAAAGCCGAGGGCTTCGGGGAGCTGAAAGGTGGTTTCCTGGCGCGGTGTAGTTTAAAAATGTCACGCAAGTGAGTCTTCAGTCATTTCGACGTCTTGACAATACCTAATGCAAACGCAGCTTGCTCGATCCCAACTATTTCTTGCTGCCCTTCCTTGGCTCGCGTTTTCCGCTGGACGCCGCAGTCGGAATGAACGGACGAGTATGGCTGAATGCCAAGGATGTGAAACAGACTGTCGCGACTGTTCGCTGTATTGAAGCCGCAGATCCTGATGGAGGAGGTCTAGACGAAATAGCTCTCAAACAGTTCTTCAACACGCTAGATGTATAGGTGCCGTGTCGTCCCGGTCCAAAAGTACATTGTAGTGCACGAACATAATTATGTATTATTACCAGAGCAGTCACTAGAAATACAACCTGTGTGTAACGATTACGGTCAGTGCTTGTTTTATGGTGCTGCAATCATCACCGCACATACCTTGTATGAGCAAAGGAGAGGGTCAGTCATCGTCGGCTAGTCTGGCCCTCTTCGTGGCTCGTCTACCGGATGTTGACACACTCTCTTCATCGCTCAGGGTACCGATGCTGCGACGGCTGGCAGCATTGGCGCGCTTCCTTCGCTGGTATTCTCTGTCTCTATTCTTCTTGGCTTGTGCAGCACTGATTTCTGGTGGACGGGGAGCTGGAGGTAGAACTACTGTTGTCAAACCTGGCGTTGGCTGTTTGTAGTCTTCGGCCGTCGCGGTGGACTCCTCTCCCTCTCCAGACAGCTCCAGAGACTAGCAATATCATTCGCGGGCTAGCACCAATTTATATCATTCAAAATTATGATAGCATCCTCACCTTCTGGTATGTCAAGCTACTCGTCGAAAATAGCCTGTCTCCATCACTGAGTTCGTATCTCTTCTTCGGCACTTGGTTCTTGAGATAGCCCTCGAACCCATGTATAATATTCCCACCGCTATGGGCTGTTGTATCGGATAAATAAGAGCCTTCCAGACCGTAAATTTGGACTTCTATCTGAGCCTTTGTAGTAGAGGGCGGCTGAGCGGTTGAAGGTCGAGAAGCGGCTAACACTGCTCACCAGTTGCTTGTCAAGTAAACGCTTCTTAGCCAGGGCTTGTTGCGTTTCTTTCCTTGCTGCATCATGGCGAGCTTTATCTTCTGGAGTAAGGGCTGGACTATCGTTCGACATATGGACGGAAGAGTGGACCTGACGTCCACTCGAGCGTCTTCAAGAGCCTGAAGGAAGCAAACGCGCTAGAGGCAAAGCGCGTTTGATGGGCGGGCGCACGTGATAATGATTATGTCATGCATCCTTCTCTGGGAGGACGCGCGTCGAGCTCTGACTTCATTGCATTCGCCACCTTCTGTCTCTTCAATTCTCCTTTCCTTAGCCTTCATGTCGACCCCGCAACCACCTAATCCCCCTCCCAGCAACAACAACGAGAAACCCGTTGACCAGCCGTCTTCGGGCAGTTCTGCTCCTCCACAAGATGCGGACATGGACACAACACCAGACCAACCCGCCGAGGAGACATGGGAAGATATCCCAGAGGAGATCATGAGCCTGACCACGGATGAAATCTTGACGAGGATACGTCTCATCGACAACGACGTCAGGGTGCGTCAGGGCGACTGGCGTGTTTTCGTGAATTTGCTTACACAAGGAATAGGTTATGCGGTCAGAAACGACGCGTCTCCAGCATGAGCAGAGCGTTATGAAGGAGAAGATTCGGGACAATGGCGATAAAGTCAAGCAGAACAAGGTTCTGCCCTATCTTGTTGCCAACGTCGTAGAGGTGCGCCGTCAAAGTTCACGGAAATGTCGCGTCGCGACTGAACTGCCCATGTAGATCTTGGATGTTGACCCGGAGGGAGAAGAGGACGGTGCCAATCAGGATTTGGAGGCGATGCGCAAAGGCAAATGTGCCGTTATCAAGACTTCGACACGACAGACCGTTTTCCTTCCTCTCATCGGTCTTGTGCCCGCAGAGCAACTCAGACCGCAGGACCTCATCGGTGTCAACAAGGATTCATACCTGATCTTGGACACACTCCCCGCAGAATTCGACTCTCGAGTTAAGGCCATGGAGGTCGACGAGCGACCAACAGAAACATACACCGATATCGGTGGCCTCGAAAAGCAGATCGAGGAATTGGTGGAGGCAATTGTATTGCCAATGGAGCAGGCCGACAAGTTCAAGACACTGGGTATCAAGCCTCCTAAGGGCTGCTTGATGTACGGACCGCCAGGTAAGCAATATAAGTCCAGCGCTCGCGACGATAAACCTCATAGGTTATGGTCAGGAACTGGCAAGACACTGCTTGCTCGTGCCTGTGCCGCGCAGACGAGCGCTTGCTACTTGAAACTTGCTGGCCCATCACTGGTGCAGATGTTCATTGGTGACGGTGCCAAGCTTGTTCGCGACGCATTTGAACTCGCGAAAGAGAAAGCACCTGCCATCATCTTCATTGACGAGCTGGACGCCATTGGTACCAAGCGGTTCGACTCCGAGAAGAGTGGTGATCGTGAAGTCCAGCGAACTATGCTGGAGCTTCTCAACCAACTGGACGGGTTCAGTAGTGATGACCGAATCAAGGTGAGTCTTCAGTTCCGAATGTGGCGCCATATGTCATTTATCTTTTCACGACTAGGTTATTGCCGCTACCAATCGTATTGACATTCTGGACCCCGCCCTTCTCCGATCTGGACGTTTGGATCGTAAGATTGAGTTCCCTTTGCCAAATGAGACCGCCCGCGCTCGCATCTTGGAGATCCACTCTCGTAAGATGGCCGTCGGCCCCGACGTCAACTTTGAGGAGCTTGCGAGGAGCACGGACGAGTTCAATGGTGCGCAATTGAAGGCGGTTTGTGTGGAGGCCGGTATGATTGCCCTGAGAGAAGGCGCGACGAAGCTGGGGCATGAGCACTTCCTCAGCGGTGTGGCGGAAGGTGAGTGTTGTGACGTTGGGCAATGAACATATCGCTGATTTATTGTCTCCTAGTACAAAACAAGAAGAAGAACGACTTGATGTACTTCGCCTAGTTCTGGCGTGTCTGCTATCCACTTTATATCGCTGTAATACATAGGGCTTTCGTGATCCGATCCGACACGACCGAAGATGAGTTCAGGGCTCCGCTGCGAATCTGCCCACATTCAGAACTACCATCCCGCTTTTCCTAGTAGCTGAACTACGTGCCTTGATTTTCATGTCAGAGCGCTCTTCAGAGCAGACAGCATGACCTTCCTTGCAGCATCTGCGTCG
>SEOQ01000392.1:0-24567 GCA_004679275.1 Dentipellis fragilis
CTGCGCCGCTGGAAGTTGTGGCCGTTGGTGCAGGAACCGCTAAGGAGGTCATGCGGCAGTGGGGATATGGTCTCTGCCCACCCGACGTGATTTGCCTTTGTTAGGCACTTCATGATTGATATAAGGGATCCAACTCACCAATTTCCGCCCTCTCGCCGCATAAATCGACCACTTGGGTACATGGTCTGGACACATTGCGACGGCCCCGCTGAGACTCAGGACGGAGATCTTCGTGCTTGGGAAGCTCAACCCCATCATGTACACGGGGCGGGCGCAGAAATGCGCGTAGGCATCGTCCACCACACAAGGTATTCGTACGTGCGGGAGGAGTGGCGTTTTTTCCGGCCGAAGCATTGCGCGTCGCCGTTATGGGGTTGGCCGCGCTCGCTCGGGAGGCCGGTTTTCGAAGCTTCTCACTAAGGGCTGGGGGTGCGCTACGAATACCGTTGGTGGAGAGTGCGGCAGGTCACGAGTGAATTGGTGAGGTTGTGTTTGAGTGTGGACTTCATCGGTTTGGTCGCTGTTGTTATTGCTGCTGCTGCTGCTGTTTTACTGGGAAGGAGAGTCTGGCCCTCCGCGTTATATCCAAGAAGAGGTGAACGGGAACAATCCTTACCGATGATTGTGTCTCGAGCAGGGGAGAGGTCGCAGCACGACCGTGTACAAGACTAAGTCGACTGACACGTCAACGCGTTGAGACTCGTCGCTCGGACTCCTCCGGAGTTCTAACTCCGACTCCCGACGCGGTGGCGGCGCAACTGCAACAGTGAAGCTTCGACTTGTTCACCGCGCACGCCTCTCGCGCCCTCACCGCGTTCACACCCTCTCTCTCTCCCTTTCTCGCACCGCCCACCGTCGCCACTCTCGACCCTTGCAACTTCGCCGAACCAGCACCCTCACCCCCTCTTCCGCCTCCTCTCACACTCGCGCCCGTGCGCTACGCTCATGCACTGCCGCCATCGCCCTCCCGCGTGCACCATCGCCTTCCCTCGTGCCTTCACCATACTTATTGAACACACCCCCCATTGCACCATACCCTTGTCCTCGTGCAGACACGGAAAAAGAACGAAGTAGTGAAAGGGAAGGGAGTCAATATTATGGTGAAGAGGTACGCTTCCCGTTCGTTTGCCACTGCCTGCTCCTTTCTCTCTTGCGCGCTCGCCCATGCCGTCATGTCATCACCCGTGCTATCCTCATCCCCACCTGACGCTCGCGATCTCCGGGTTATTGTAGTCCTCGCCAGCACCCACATCTGCATCTGTACGCGGTTCCTGCCCGCTCGTGTTTTGCCCCGTCCGCTCCCCCTAAGATTGCCCGCTGTGTGCATGCCTATAACAAGTCATATTCTTTGTACATCCATAAATGAGTGTAATATATCATAGTCTCAGCTTTATGTCGGAGTGCTTGAGAGCGCTCTCAAGCACTAGCAAGGGTATGGAAAAGATATCCGGATTAGGATGTCTGAATATATACAGGTACGGACGATACGCGATCTTTCAAGCAGTCCCAAGCGGGCCAAGGTGCCTCAAGCTCTTACAAGCTTGATGCACAGGACTGTTTTACTGATGAAGGTGGGAGGTGGTCGGCCTTCATTTAGACATGGGAGAAATTTTATTTTAGGGGGGTGGAGAGGTGGTCAGGGCATTTGGGAAATTTCTCGAAAAATGTAGTGTTGTGTCCGTAAATTTTATCCCTGCCGCCCCTTGGTGGTGGTGGTCTTTAGCTCGCAGTGATTTGCAAAAGCGTAGATATAACACAGTCATGTATATTATAATGCTATACCTCGTGAGGAATGTAAATTATGGATTCAGGAAGCATGTGGATTTTTTTGAGATTTTCTGGGATTTTTGAGGGGTTTGGAGGTCGGATACCTCATCCACCGGCCGGGGCGAAAATCTGGGCAAAATCGGAGGTCGGATACCGGATCCACGCGCCGGGGGTGGTCTTTGGTGTCCACCGGTAAAGGCCATTTTCGGGGGAAATTAGTATCCGACTTTTACCTAGATATTCCCGGGTCCTATCAGCATCCATCGAAGGTGGGAATCCATTTGGCATCAGGCTCCATGCGTGGTTAAGTACGAGTAACGCATCGAATCGACCCGACGAACGCGTGCATACTCTCGTGGAGTCGAAGGCACGATGACGGAATGAGGAGGAAGCAGGAGACCAAGAGGCAGGGCTTGGGATGTTTATGATTCGCCACACTTTGCTTTGACCTCTTGGACAACCTGACCGGGCGCATTGGCAAGTCCGATAAGGGGTAACCTTTGATATGGGTACGGGACCGTTGTTCTTGGTCGAGACAACCAAATTCTCTGAACTCTCGTACGTGGCACTCACCTCATCATGGGGGCAGAGCCTTGATTCGTATGCAGCATTTTGAATTGTAGCAGTTATATTCCCGGAGGCACATAGCGATGTGTTGTAGGTACAGATACACGACTTTCCTTTATGTCCCCTGGCTAGTTATTGTTATTGGATAGATAGCTGTGCGGAGGTAGGTGCGATAGCGATGCATAATGTCACCGTAGAACAGGATCCGAGGTATAGCGCTCGACGCTGAGCGAAGGGGGATTGGTGAGCTGTCGTGTTGACGTGGAGGTTGGGAGAGCTGAGAGTGTCCGTGCGGAGGCATGCGAGATGTGGACGCGAATTGGAGGTCCAACATGTCTACACGCTCGCAGAGCCGTGCGTATGGGATATCGTCGTCAGATTTCTAGCTCTAGCGTGATCGCCTGGACTTTCGACGCGCCGTCTCTTGTAACAGTCTTGTGAGCGTAGGATTGAACGTAGCGCAACGGAGCGCAAGGACATCGATACACTAGATCATCGAGAGCACGTTAGTCGTTCATCATTCATTTGGTCAGACCGACAGCAGACACGTACTATCCCACCACGCCGCAGTTCCATCTCGATCCGTAGCTTTGCTTCCTGCACGTCACTGGTGCTATGAATACTCCTTTCACGGTCATGAAAGAGTCTACATTGGAATATAGTGTCGATCCAGAATTTCCGCGTCTGCGACGAGACATGAATATTTAGCGCTGACCCGCTCGCAGAGGATTCGAGAAAACTAGACTTACATCTTCGTTCAAACGCTGAAACTCAGAGACCGTCAGAGTTCTGGTGCATCTCTCCACCTTATAATGTCCATAGTACGTCCAGTCCGAATTGCCTCTTGCCACCCACAAGCCGACGCTACCAAGATCGTTTACAAGCGACGCCGGAATAATGGAAAGAAGAGTCCCTGGCTTTCCTGGGCCGGTGGGAAATCCAGGCTGATGGATAGGGTCGAGCCACATCATGTCGTGGAGGCCGCGGCGGCCCGCTTTGTAGGACATGATGATGCTCTGGCAAACACAATTGCTGGGGACGAACCAGTCTTGGGCGAGCACCTTTTGAGCTGACCTTGACAGCGTCAGGTCCGGTTCGCTGTCAGGGGGGAGAGGGTATGCCCTGAGGTGCGAAATGCGACTGTCGAGACTTTCGCGGATAGTAATAGTAATCTATTTCCATGACCGCGAATGTTGATTTAGTTGACTCTGCCTCCATCGGTGAAGGTATGCGAGGTTCCGCTTACCTCCTTGGGTTGCGATGCGGGTTGGGCCTGAACGGTAGGGGCCGTGTTGGGAGTGGGCACCGAGCTTTGTGTTCCTGACGATGATGCAACCTGGTTTCGGATGGTACCGTGTTCTGCAAGTTTCTGTCTGATTTGGTCCTTCGCACGAGCATACACTGCTTCAGGTGAGTCCGGAGCGGCTGGAGCATTGTTCTGTGACGACGATCCTGGCTCTGCTCTGCTAGTCGGACGTGGTGGTGGTGCGTCTGTTGCATTGGCAGGCTTCTGTTCGTCGAAGACAGTCTTTAGACACGATACAAAAGGAATGGGGTGGCTGGCGTACATTAGATTGGATTGGCCTGGAAGGGGCGGTAGACGAAGGAGTGACCGTCGATGAAACTGTGGACGGGGCATTTGAAGCAGTATTCGGTCGCTGACGTGGATCTGTGGATACCGCAGGCTGAGCCTAGAGCACATACGTGCGGTGAGCAGCCGCGAAATGACGCTATGTTAGATTATATGCATACAACAGCCGTCGCGTTATTCTGCGGATAATGACTTGGAGGGAGCGGGCGCTGGGATAATGATGTAGCGGATGTCGATGGACTTGGACCTGGCTGGCCTGTATTCAACGCAGCAGCGAGCACTCTTGGGACTGTCGGCGGCTTGTTGGATTGCTGGAGCGAAAAAAGTCAGGACTGAGTGCACCATATAGGGAGGATAGTATCCGCCTTACGGAAGAAACATTGGGTGGATTTGTCCGATGTATGGTGGGGGATGGGGGTCGTGGAGTTATTGCTGTTCGTGGGAATAGTAGGATGAGGTGCAGCATTGAAAGGCTGCTGATCCGGTGGGACTGTTGTCTGAGCAGATCGACAGCATTGGTAAGTTGGGGCTCCCAGGGTATAAAGCGACACCTACGGAAGCGAGAGACGTTGGGCCAGCATTCAGGTGAGCAACAGAGGGCTGTCTGACAGCCGTCTCAAGCGATGTATTTGGAGATGTCGGTGACTAGACGGAGCATAAGGGCGTAAAAGAAAAACAGAAAACTTCGTCGTAATGCTTACCCCAGGCTCCAGAGCAGCGCTCCTGCGGGAACGCTCCACCGCTGCAGAGCCATTTGGTCGCACTCGCTTATTTGTAGCTGCAGAGCCGGCAACCTGATCTTCAGTCGCTACTGGGCGTTTCTGCGGAACCTGGCTGGTCGTGGGACTGAGCTGAAGAAAGAAGGGAGAAACGAGTTACATTGAATCCTGGAAACGTCGTGAGATAAATCATACCTCTGGATGGTCGGAGGTGGATAAAGTCCGGAGAGAAGTCGCATCGTCTCCCTCTTCCTTTTTCACAGGTACCTCCGATATTGTTAAGATGACTTCTTCTTCGAGCGCAGATATCCGTCTGTCCTTCGCTTTGAGACGGCTCGCCCACTGGTCCTTCTCTCTCCTCAGCGCGTCGACCTGCTCCTGCAGTCCCTTCAAAGCTTCACTTCCCTCCTTCGCCTCCGCTGCCGTGCCTTCTATTCGAGCCTTTAGTTCTTCATTCTCCTCCTTTGCCCTCGCCTTCTCGTCCTCCAGCTGCGCCTTCAAGGCCTCGACTTCCTTCTTCGCCCTCGCCCTCTCTTCCCCAGCCTGCGCCCGCAGCTCCGCGGTCTCCCTCTTCACATCTGACCTCATGCTCTCCATCTGCCCTCTCAACGCGACGTTCTCCACCCTCAGCACATCGCGCTCGCCCTCCAGCTCCTTCCCTTGCGTCCTCAACCTCGCAATCTCCGCACGCAGCGCCTGCACCTCCGCCTCTGTCCTGTCCTGCGATGCGAGCTCCCGCATACGTCGTTCGGCCGCATCCCGCTGTGCCCGCGCCTTCTGCAAGTCGTCGGTAATGAGCGAGACCTCTTCCTGCGCACTCGCGAGCCGTCGTTGAGCGACCAGCAGGTCGCGGCGCGTATCGCGGTAGCGATCCTCGAGTGACCCGGCCTCGCTCGGCATCGTCTCCTATCTCTTGTTAGATTTACACCGGTACGCGAATGGGTGAGCGTTGCATCCTCGTATGAGTGCAGTTAGGAAAGGGTATTTGGCTATCACGCACTGAATTTTCGAAATGCGCATGGGGACCGTGAGGTCGGTAATCATTTGGCACGGGAATTGCCGTCGGTCAGTGCCGAGCACTTCAAAGCGGGCGCCTAACGCTGGACTCAGAACTTGAACGATTGCACTGGCAAGATGGCAGTGGTATCTCCCGTCCTCCCACTTCCCTTAGATACCATCCATTACGCATTCACAACCTCACAGCTTATTCACTCGAGGCAACCTGAGATCTCCCATACGCCTCTCAACGATGGTGCCCTTGGCGTACACAAGGTCTCCGATCCCAGAAACCTCCCGCACAACCTCGTGAAACCTCCAGCCCCCATCGTTCCATCTAACAACAACGACGAGCTTCCGGATGAGGCATGGGAGGCGGTCTACCCTGCGGGTAGCATCAACCCGAGTGCGCCAATCAAGGGCGGGTTCGGCTTCTACATGTCTGGTCCACAGGCGTTCAAGGAACAGGTGAATGACAAGGGTGCCCAGGAGGCGGTAGTTGGCTACGAAGTCATGTTCCAGGAAGGGTGGGAGTGGGTCAAAGGCGGGAAGCTGCCTGGGATATGTGCGTATTGCTTCAGGTTCGAATCCAATGATATATCACCTGCCATCATGTGGATTGGTCCATTCCCTGACCCTGCTCCGTAGTCGGTGGGATCGGCGACTTCGCGTACAAATGCACAGGCGGACGCTCAAACGAGCGATGCAAGTGTTTCAACCTGCGTCTCATGTGGAGGTAAGAGCGCGGCTTCCGTCATACCATCGTCCGAGGGCGCAAGAAATCGACGCCACGCTCAATATCACCTAGGGCTAACGGCGTGGGCGAGTTGTACGCGTATCTGCCCATGAACGACACCAACACGGCGCGTCTTCTCGCAGTACCGCCATTCTCGCACCAGAACCCCGACTTCGGGTTCACTGTAGGGCGAGGCGCGTGGACATTTCCCACTGGGAAGTGGACGAAGATCGCAATTCGAGCGAGGATGAACGACGTTGGTTCCGCGAACGGTGAGCCCACATCCGACCCCTCATCGTGTCCAATGCTGCGGCTTATCGATGGCATTGCAGGAGAGGTCGAGCTCTGGGTTGACGGGAAGTCCGTGATCTCCGTGGACGGATTGGTTCTTCGAGAGGATGCAGAATCGCATATCAAGGGCATGCACTTTCAGACTTTCTTCGGAGGTGACTCGCTCTGGTCTTCGACGTGGTGGATGCATTCTGATTTCCCCGTCTCTCCAGGCCATTCATCCGACTGGGCGTCGCCGAAGGATCAGCGTGCTTGGTTTGCTTCTGTCTCTGGTGCGGTCGTCCGGCGTTAGTGATCTAGCACGCTGGGCCGCGTATTGGAGATGATGAGACACCGCGTGGTTCAATGATACCAGACCTACACGAATACCCCTTCGGATGACAAGGCGTACTATACTCCGTACATGTACAATTGTTCTGCGATCCATGACAGCGAATACAAAGCTAGGGTGAACGTGAGCAAGACAGCGAGGTCGAACTGTTTGTGCTACGAACCTGATGCATAAGCACATACACAGTTGCGATATCGATACACTTTGCTTTCACATGTCCGAGAATGACCTACTGCCCCTGTTCAGCTTCTCCGTGATGCTGGCTCGGAAACAGATTGATTGGGGGCCGAGTGTTGGTTCTCGTCTCCCATAAGAAGGTTAGGCGGCGTCGGTCGCCAGACTGGTCCGCCTGGACTGCGCTATCCTGTTCAATCCTGCTCGACATGTCAGAATTGGATATCTTCCTGAAAAAAGCGCGCAACCGTACTTGGCATTAACGGTGACGTGTGTGAGCGTCTTCATCTGGGAGGCGCGCACGCGCATCTTGAGATAGTGCGTCACTTCGTAAAACATACCTACAAGGCCGACCTGCATATGCATGAGCCATCAAACAAATATCGTCAGAACCACCGTGTCCATTGAATCCTAAGACCATATGATCACCTCCGGGCCCGCGAGCGCTTCGCCCTGTGCACCTTTCTTCGGCACGTCGATCGCATTCGGAAACTCGACCGAGACGTTGGTGATCAAGCTGTTCCTCGAGACCAGCTTCTTGAAATCCTCGCGAGAGATCTGCTTGTCATTGACATGGATTTCGGCGTTAGGGGAGACGAAGGCGTCGAATGCGCGTTCGATGTCCTCCGGCTCGCTTGCGGTGTAGATGCTTGTGAGACCCTGCTGGGTGAAGTCGCGCAAGCTGAGTCCCATGATTGTTCGGTGTGATATTCTTGCTATTTTGTAGGAATCTGGACAACGTCTGAGAGTGCGAGGTAGGCGTAAGAGCATAAGCCTGTGTCGTTGTCCGGGCGAACGCCACCAAGCTCGGTACATGTCGTAGCAGCCGTGGGAATAAGAACTGACGTCACTGACGCCGGCCACATGGCGCTAAATGGAGCACTTAATATTAAGCGCCCAAGTCAAAGCCGTGCTGAAAGCCTGAATCCCTTCTGAGATATGATGGAACTTCGAAACGCATCGTTTGGAAGTGGTGACTTTGAAATGTTCACCTCAGAAAGCGAGCAAAGTTTCCGTGCTCATATTCAGCAGCTGCAACCTTGTAAGGAATCTCAGGAGTACCGTCAAAGGCGCAAACGATGTATGTGTGAGATGCACAATCTGAGGAGTTACCACTAGCTCTTGAATGTTGTCCATACGTTAATCGCCCGGTGGGTATGGTGATGATGATACATAAGCCCGAGTCTCTAGTCGCCTCTACGATGCAGAGATCTGTACGGACGCCTTCGGTGGCATCCAGCTTTGTCCAAAACGCCTCTTCAGTAGCGTCTCCATGGGCATGACAGGCGCAACGCGGCAGCGCGCCCGCCACTTCCACCACGTCTTCCAAGTCTTCTTCTCCGCCATCCACATATCCGCCATCGTCTCTCTCGCCTCGTCGTCCGCTAGCCACCATTCGTAATAATACCATGTTGACCCACAGCTCCCATGGGCCGTCTCGGCGTGGGGAGGGATGCCTAAATGTGCGGGCGAACTGTTGTCCTGAAGCCAGACAGACACGAATCTTGAGGGGAACAGAACAAAGAGGGCGTTGATGAGAGTCTGGTCCTTGCCGACAAAGATGTCACGGGAGAGGTAGGCGTCGTGGTAGCTGTAATACAGTCGCCGGTACCAGTTTATGGCCGTGGCGGAACCACCAAAGAAGGACCCTGCGAGTGTCGTCAGGACAGTAAACATGGAAGACAGTGATAGTTGCGAGCGCACCTTCGCTGAACTCAGTATCTATAGGCCCCTGATCTTCCGTCCAAGTCCGCTTGCTCGCGGGAGGGGGAGCCCAGATCGGGAAGAATATAAGCTCGTCCTTGGGCGTGTCGCTGACACTCGAGGCCAACGAGAATACCTCGTCGACCCTCTCGACATGTGGCCACTTCGTGTACACATGATCGTCGCGGAAGCTGCCCGCATCCGTCCAGAACGCGTACTCGTATGTCGCGTGCACCGCCTGCGCCTGCGCGTTCTTCAGCCCCTCCTCCAGGAAGTACGGTTTGCCGGACCAGATAGCGTAGAGCTCGGGGCCATGGCGGAAGCTCTCGCGGTCCCAGGCTTCCATCTCCGCATAGCGCGCCTCTAGGCCCTTTAGAGGCGGAATCTCGAACGGCGAGGCGAAAGACGTGTTGACGGTGATAGGTAGGTCCCCTCGGAGAAAGCGGATGGTATCCTCGAGTTCGGGTGTCGTGAAGAAGTAGATGTCAGTTTGGACGGGCTCGAGGAAGCGCCTCATCCATGCCGAGTAGTCGTCAAGCGTGTGCTTGGATTTGGACAACGGGTAGAAGGCAGACACAAGTAGGATGCGGGAATTAGGCTTTTCTGTGGGATTGTTGGAGATTTCAGATCCTATGGGGGTGGTAGTGGTCGGCAGGGATGTGCGAGTGAAGGGATTGGCAGTGGTCGATGGCAGGATGAAAGTGTCGAAGGAGACATACAGAATGAGACTCAGTACGATGCCAATAGCGATGATGCCAAGCCTGTACTGCACTCTTCCAGTGATTCTCGGCATGCCAGCAGCTGGCTGTGAGAGCCTTAAGGAGGCTGAGTGCTCCAGATAATCGTTGTGGAAGGAAAGCTAGAGAGGTGTGGCCGCCATCGACTCGGCCTCTTGCTGCGGCTCCGAATCTGTGCACCGGCACTTGCCGTCAATATAAGCGCCGGCGCGGTGACTTCGTTCATTGAGTTTCGTCCAGATGGCCGCATATGCAACGGCTGTTTCGAACGCTTCATGCTCAGCATAACTACACACACACGCGGAATAGCCCGACTGTTCTCAGGTAGCTGTTAAATTTCTGGTGCAATGTGAACGCGTATGGTCCCCACGAATCCCTTTGCTACTGATCAAAATCCGAATACTCCAACTCTGTCAAACTCTCGTCGTTGTCGAACATTTTCCCTTCGTCCCTATCGGAACCTGAGTCATCATTTCCAGCTACAACCAACTCGCCGGAAAGAGCTTCGGATGCAGATGCACGCGGTCGCTTTCGAGTTCTTGAAGATTGGCGTCGACTGCTGGCCTTGGACTTGGAACTGCTTTCGTTCTCTCGGGTTTTCCATCTTGAAAATTTAGCCTCCATATCAGCCTGGAAGGCGCTGTCGTACCCTACGGGTTTGAGAACAAGAACATTGAGGATCTACAAGACAGAGGAAAGAAGTGGTAAGTAGTAGACTGTTTTGACTTTATATCTGACTAACCTCTTCGCCGCTGTTGAAAGCATCCAGTATATCCTGTTCATTAACCGCTAGTGACCTTCTCTTCACTTCTTTTTCGACAGTTTCAGGTGTAATTGCCAAATGGTGCCGACGCAGAGCAATGCGAGCCCGAGCCGATGTGTAACACCACCATGATTGAGGACGCAAGATGTCCTTCGCCCACTGCCGACGGACCTACGTATTCACGGGTCACTTAGGTATGCAGACAACCCGAAGAAAATCGAACGCACCGGCTGCGGTAAACCTTGAAACTCAGCAGCAGAAAGGGGATTCTCGCTCTTTATGACCTCGTATTCGCCTCTGTACTGCCACAATGGTTCCTGCGTCGCTCGGACAAAGACACTCCATGGTGCATCCTCAAGCATCTCAAGTCTGTTGGCGATGATTGTTCCTGGTTTCCCTGGTGCTGGCGGCAAACCTGGGTTATTGGCCCACTGTGAGAACACGAGGCGCCTCTGCTGGCCTTGCGGGACATTATGCGAGGGGTGGATCTTGGCTAACCAGGATTGGGGTTGACATTTATATTGCTTGGTGAGAAAGCGACGGCTGACGTATCCCGCTAATGGGTTGGTATCTAAGGACGAGGATGAAGATACGGAATTTGACGCATTTGAAGAGGTCAGGTAGGGAGGATAAACGGCTGCGCGAGCGTTGAGGGATACTGGTACGTCTTCTACGTAGTCGGGCTGGTAGACGCTGGTATTGATATTCTTGGAAAACTCGCCATCTCGGACAGTCTGCAAAATATTGTTCATCAACAGTCGAAAGACACAGTCACATATAGTTGGGACCCATTTCCAGAACTTACCGGAGTTATGGAGGGAGCGGCCGTTTGTCGAGGTGCAGAAGAGCCTGTGGGAGCAGCGATGGATGGTGGTGCGTTCGCTATCTCTCTCTCCTTTCCTTTTCTAACGCGAAGGCGCGAGGAACCATCCTGCACTGTTATTAGCAAAGACGACTACGGCGCTGTTAAACAGAGGACGGCGCGGCGCACCTTCCATGGCTGTAGCCTACTACGCGCCTGTGCATCGATCCGCGATGACGTTGCGTTGACCTTCGCAGCCGTCGACCGTAGGTTTCGAACATGTTGGGAGTCCATAGACTCCACCCGCATGCGCTTCCGGGGCGGCTCAGGTACGCTCGCCGCTGTTCTTGCATCAAGACTGGTGCAGGGATTAGTGGGACAGAATTCCACTCTGTTCAAAAAGAAAGTATGCATACAGTACGCCATGTTTCGCTGCGAATGATTTGTCTGCCGCATCTTTATTCTGATCTCAGCAGTCATTGAATCGCCCATGGCTCAGATACGGACACATACAGATGCCGAAGGCGCTTCTTTGGCTTCGAGTCGTGGTTCAAATTTAGGAGGCAAGAACAACGATTTGCTAAGTTCATCGGTTTTGAGGTCTTCATCGGAATCGTCGCTGATGATGATTGGTTTCTGTAACCGAAACAAGGACTTTCATGTTATTTCAGATAGAAATGAGACAAATATACGGAAGAGACGAACGGAAGACTCTTTAGGGGGTTTGATCTCTACATCCGTACTCGGGGCGGACTGGCCCTCGACATTGTTCTTGGCTTGACTGGGGGGATTGGGTGGGATTTGTGGGTCGGCTGCTCGGAGAGCCTCGAGCTCCCTCCGCTGCGAGTCGTATGAGGCGCGGAGAGCCTCGTGTTCCTTCTGTTGCACGTCATACGTTGTACGAAGGTCCTCGAACTCTTGCTGTTTCGTATGACTGTCTTGCCGCATATGGTCTATCTCCAGGCCTTTTTGCTCAAGATGATGGCGAAAATATTCACGTTCTTTCCTAGCATCACGTAGGTCATCTGCATAGTTATTGATTTGTCGCGTCAAGTTGTTGCTTTGCGCCTCGAAGTCCCCTCTAAGCCGAAGTGTTTGATGTTCAAGCTTGTCTATCTCCCGTCTTGCATCACGAAGGGCATCTTCAAGCTGTGAAGAGTGTTTGTCCAAAGAAGGCGAAGGACGGCAAACTTCGGATGGTTCCATGGACTCGGAGATCATATCAAGAACCAGCCTTGTCAGTTTCTTGCTCCGATGGACATTGACAATGCCAGTAGTACATGTTTTCAGCCTTCCTGCCAATGGCACATGGTGTAGTTGGTTATTACGCTCGCTTAATATTTGGTGACTTGCGAGAGGTGTCCGGTTCAATTCCGGATGCATCCAATGCCGTAGCGTTTGACTGCTCGACCTTTTTTTTCATGGTAGTCAACAGACTGGAATGCATAGAGCTTCTGAATTCGAACTGAGGCACATCTGACCGTCAACTTCTCATGCAATTAAGGTGGATGTTTGTCTTGAAAATGTACATCTGCGAGGAAGTAGCAACAGAGAATTTTAGATTAAGATGCAATAATAAGCAAGATGGTGTTGTGGTATGAGGAACGTGAGTGAAGGATGCAATGTTGATAGGAAAACAAAATACGAAGGCACGAAGTGACACGTGTGTAGACATCGCGAATGACAGCAATCAGGGGATCAACGAAGGTGATAATGCCGGCAGGGCAGAAGGACATACCCCTATAATCGCTTCAATGAACGAAACCTGGGATTTGGTGTGTTATATCTCTCGGAAAATCATTACGCGCGTGATGCAGTGGCTTGAGGATACCATTCGCGCCATCGATCTTCGACGTCGGCCAGATAGTTGTATTCATATCCGACGCAGTGCATCATGACTACATGCAACGTCTACAAAACAGGTTGAGGTTACTTACAACGAGCTGAAATGGACATGCAGATATCTGATACACACCTCTTGCCAAGATTGCAGCGCATCGGAGATATCACTCTTGCTTAAGTTCATGGGTGAGCGCCCTTTCTGTAGAAGATCCAATTGCTGCGCAATAGCGTCCTTCGAAACTTCTGCACCGATCTTCCGAAACCAGATCCGCATGCGAAGTTCTGCATGGGAGTCATATTCGTTTCTCGTGAGCAAGTTGACCCATGCCTTCCTCGTCTTAGATACAGAGATATCTCAGCATGCCAATGTGTAATCAGAAGCAGTGTGACAGACTTAACGTACCCACTCATCAAGTGCACGAGCTTCATCTGCCATAAGAGGTATTGGACTCCTGGAAAAGGTATAATAGCCAAAATATTTCCAGAGACCACCTTTTGTCTTCATCCACAAAGAGATAGGCCCGCATCTCAGAATATCAGGGAGGTTGGTCAACATTATTCCTGGCGCACCGGGGTTTAGAGGAAGGCCCTGGCTGAGTTCGGGCTTAGGGAAAATGAAATGGCGGATGGCAGTCCGACGAGTGGTTGTTTCAGACTTGATCTCACCAAACATCGAGTCACCGATACCGTACACATCCTTCAGGAATTTACGGGAGACGCCTAGCGGGGAAGCAACGCTCGACAGCCGAACAACGAAGGGTTCCATGCATGCTAGGCGCCGCCGAATGCCAGGGTTGACGGCAACATCTATTTCCCCGGAGGCCACTGCAGATGGTTTTTTCTTTCTAGCTTTCTTCGTCGACTGTTCCTGCTATAGACAACCAGAATTCTCAACGAGGAACACCGGTTCAGGACTTGCACTCACGTCGCTACAGCTCTTCGATGCTTTGCTGCGCTGCGAAGGTGTATCGGCCGCAGGGATGCTCAATATAAGAGTTTTAGCATCGTTCTGGGAAAGCGCGAGAAAACCGGTCGATGCGACAAAATATAACAGACTACATGGGCGACTAACCTTTGCATTCTTGTCCAATTTTTGTCGCTTTGAACGTCGTTCAACAGTAGCGTCAACAATTGTGGGCTGAATATCAATTGGCCTAGTCCGTTTGAGCGGCGGAGTGTCCGGGCTCTTCGTGCAGAATATTAGAAGCATTCGGGTGTATGGGCTTAAGCAATGGATCGTACCTCAGTCTTAACTTCGACAGGTGGCACAGCGCGCGCTGCCTTTTCGGCAGATGCACCGGCTACAGTGACAGTTCTCTGCAGGCTATGATCAGCTTTCGCTAATCAAGGGTTGTTATGGCAGACGTACGGCCGCCCCATGTCGCGCATGTAGCTTTGCGAACTCTGCGCGCGAAGCCTTCAGCTTTTCCTTCCACCTTCGAGCTTCACCTTGAGCCTCTTTGACCTCGCCTTCCATCCGCCCTACCAGAACGCGGAGTTCGTTTCGCGTCCGGCGCGTCTCCTTGAGATCGTCCTCCAGAGTCTTCGTCTCCCCTGCCATATCCTTCTTCATCCGACCGATCCGACGTTCATATTCCCGCTTGCCCCTGGAAGACTGTTCCTCTAAGACCTTGATCTTGCGGAGAGCATCCCGGAGCTCGTCCTCTAAATTTGCATTGCGGACCTCGAGTGATTCGTCCGCGCGTCCGCGAACGGACATGAGATGTCCGTTTGTCCGTTTGAGAACGTTCTGTTTATGTGACTCGGTCTTAGATAAGACGATGTGGAGAATAAGAGGTGTCGAATGTCCCTATATGCGCATTCAAATATCCCCAGACGAGTGAAGGTAGAAGAGGTGACCGTACGCGCGCGTGCCACCAGTGACGCGCCGTGACGAGCGCGTCGCGTCCACCGCGCCTGGATACATGCTCTAAATATCCATAAACAACGCTGACCTATTTTGGTACAGGCCAATGGTGTAGTTGGTTATCTGGCTCCAATATTTTATGCATCTGATGTGTTTGCGAGAGGTGCCCGGTTCAATCTCGCACTTGTCCAATCTGTACATGTACATAGGGCATGTTTTTTTTCCGAAATTTATCTTTGCGACGAACAGGATTCAACCTAAATGCACCGACGACGACACACAAAGCGTTAGAATACACTCCAAAACGTTACAATACAGAACTATGTCGCTACGGCTGCTGCCGCGCCTCCCACTTCACAGCCATAAGAACGCAGTCGGTGAGCCAATTTCAATCTGCGCAACTTCCTTGATGTTCCTTCCTCCCTCGACGCGCTCGAACATCTTCACACCCCCTCCTCGTGCACCCCCCGCGATGATCCACCGGCCATCCTCGCCGCCGAGTGCCGCACCGCGCAAATGTTTCAAGCCGGTGCGGAGCTCGCTAACCAGCTTCGGGTGCGTCGGCTTCTCGAGCGAGAATACAGCCAGGGTGTCGCCGAGGGGAGACGGGTCGTTGCGGTTGGAGGTGTAGAGCAGCGGCTCGGGGAACGCGGCGTTCTGCGGCGCGATGAAGATCTCCGAGGCGAGCATATCGCCGAGGGGCTCAGGGGGGTTGATAAGCGTTGATGCGCGGGAGATGAGGAGCGAGGAGGCAGGGAGAGGGGGGAAGTCGTGCGTCGTGAGAGTGCTGGTGAGTTCACACAGCGTATAGAGCAAATTGTCTAGGTTGGGTGATATAAGTCATGTAGCTCAAGCAATACAATGAGCAGCGACGCACCTTTCAAGACAACATGCCGCGGACCATCTCCGGGCCCATAGAGCACGGAATCGACCATGGTCCACTCCCGGCGACCCTCCTCGCGCTTAAACCGCCAAGTCCTATCAGCCCCTAAGTCGGGAACCAGGATCCCCTCCCGCTCGGGTACGAATACGACCTGGTGCGGGTGCGATGCCTCTTGACGAGCAGCATTTGGCCCGGTCCCCACTAGTTGTCCCAAGGAACTTCGCGCGTCCGAGACGTAGGGTGCTCCGGGCAGCAGGGGCGTCGTCAATAGCGTTCCGGATGAGTACTGTGTGTCTATCCCCGTCACTCAGATGCCGCACACGATGAGCAATAACACTTACATTTGCGACGAAGAGTGTGTCATCCGTAGCAAGCAGCGACGCAGGATCCTTTCCACCACTGCTGATCTCTCCAAGGATGGTGCCCACTCCATTGGCATCGTATTTGAGTACGACGACACGCCCGTTCTCCTGCTCCAAGCCCGTGAACACTACGGACGGCTCGTGAGGGTGTGGTGTGATCCACGAAGGGTGGTATCCGACGGTCGTGGAGGACACAAGCTCAAGTGAGGATCGGGAAGAGTCGAAGGCTAGGGTGTAAACTGCATCCGTGTAGGACGCGACGAGGATGTGCTGCACCATGACAGGGGTGCTCTGGGGATGATCGTCTCAGCCAGGCGCTTTGCACTTTGAAGGCAGGCGCAATCAACGGATGACGAACTGTGAGCTTGCCTTTGAAATCACGGAGGTATCGCGAGTCTTATCGACGCTATCGACTACGTCGGGGCGGGGACCCGGAGCCAATTTATAGTGGCAAATGGTGATCCTTGCGCGTTTGAAGGTCCGAATATTGTCCGACGAGGCTGATACGACAACCGCCCCGAGGCAATGGGATGTGCGCGGACATAGTGAAGCTGGCCGACACCAGCATGGGCGGCGTGCAGACGAGTTGCGCGGGCGTTGGAGGCCTGCAAGTCGCAAGGAACACGAAGCTGCGAATTTCGAAGGCGGCAGAGGACGGCAATGCCCGAGCTTTCTCCAGCCCCGACAAGCCGGCTGCAATACACGCGCACATGCTGTCCGCCCGCGCTCGCTCGCGTTCGCGGCCGACGGCGTCCCCGGCTCTGGCGCAGCCGACGCGGAGAACCAGAGCGCTGGACATACTGGCCTATCAATTTCACCTTTGTTCCCCCGTCGGTCTGTGGACTGGCGCATGGCCGAGCTTTCGCCGCTGCCGCCGAGGGCCAACGCAGGCGCAAGCACGCAAGTAGGCATAACCATTAGGCACGACACGGCGCTATAACGTCGCAGAAGGAGAACATACTGACACGCTCATAATGATCGCACTCGAGAGCACATGTGACGGACGGAGATACAGGCATGCGGACAGGTGGGAGGGCTCGGATACCGGAAGGCGCAGCTTAGGTTGCAGGGGTAGTGTACAGGGTCCGTGTTTATTGTGTGGATTAGGCATAAGGTCCATGTAGTCTCATGACGATACATAGGATAAATGAAGCGATCCGTCCGAAGCTGGCTGTTGCCGGGGAACTGCTGCGTCAAAATCCTTTATTTGAATACAGAAGCGACCAGCGGAGGCAGTAGGGCGTACAGGTGATAGACGTGGCGGGCATGATCAGCATATGATACAGTCTGAGTCGGGTTTTGCGAGGCGAGCTTCGAGTCTCGCTTTCAGTGTGCCTTCGGAGTCTATGTACGAGGAGTTTCTGCAAGGGGATTTAATTAACGGAGATACGCAATGGCAGGGGGGTGTTACGCACTCGTATTGGAGGCTTGCACCCAACAAGCTCTCCTCTAGTGATACCGTGATTTCAGAAGGCGCACTCGATGGAAGGACCGGAGGCGCTAGCATTTTGCTCCCGGTCTTGATCCGCAGGCTAATCGTGGGCCGAGGCTTCTTTGAATGAGAAGACCGGCGTGAAGGGTGCTGTGGCGGTGGCGGGACCGATAGTAGGGGAATTGACGGCAGAGATATTCTGGGAGTAAGAGAAGGCGAAGCTGGGGTATGAGGAACTCCGGGTGCAGAAGGGGGATGCTCAAGGCTAGGTCGACTCTCGCCTGCGTCTTCAATCAGGAGGCGGGAATCGAGGTGGGTCGGTGAACTGTTGTCGGTGAGCCCGAGTGTGACAAGCCATGAGCCTGCTCGGTGCCCATTGGTATTCGGAGGGGCCGTTCTAAACAAGATGTACCATAGCCGCCCTGCCGAACGCCTTCAATCATTGTGCACGACTACAAGGAGACAAGCATCTCATACCTCTGGCAATAAACTCGATCTTGACAGTTTTCGACACCCTCATCCGCAACTGGAACAGGATAATATCGAACGAAGCCACAAAGGCGCCGACGTCGCCTCTAATCTCCTCGACGGTCACCAGATCACACGCGCCTGCCACTTCCACGCCTCGATCGCTAAGCAGCATCTCGTCCGTCCCCGACAGCGGCGCAAACGGCCTAAAGCGCCTACGAATGCGTTGGAAGAGGCCATGGTCCGAGTTGAGTACACACGCAAGGCGCACTTCCGCTATGGTCTGTGCAGACATCGGCGAAGACGCGGCAAGGAGCGCCATGACGAACGCATCGCCCTCTAACTCGATACCTGGAACCTGTGTTGGGGCCTTGGCGACCTCCGCTGGCCGCTTCAGGATTGCCCAGTAGACGGGTAGATGCCCTTCAATGAATGGGTCCTGTAGAATCGAACTGAAGCCCAGGCCTTGGGCATCGCAAGCTTCAGCGCAGCTCGCAAGCACGGAGGCAAATTCCGACGAAGGACTCTGCTTCACAAGCTCCCGGACGAGGCCCTGCACCGTCGCATGGACCTGTTTCGCGTTCTTTGAGAGCCCGCCAAAGGAGAACCAGCGCGCAGACGCCTTGCCCTTTGACTTCGACGAGGATTTGCTGGACTTGCGAGAGCCCAAGGAGCCGAGGGCCGTCGGGAAGGAGCTCGACGCACGAGGGGGGGATTGTCTGGGAGGTGTGAATTTCGGGGCGGAATAGGAAGTGGTAGCAAGGGATGTGCTGCTTCCACGTAGCGCGTATGCATAAGAAGGGGGCGCCTCGGTGGGGGTGGGGTCGTCCGGAAACGGTGTCTTGTCTTTGTCGATGATCATGGCTGCGGTGAGGGTGACTCGATGGCAGAGTCAGACGGGGTTACAGGCTATATATGCCCACAAGGTGAACTGGGACGGACGAGGACGGACTGAAGAGTGCTGCGCTTCATCAACTGCGCATCTGTTAGACGTGAGCGCGCGCTTACCGTAGTGACTGTGGTAGCATGTGCTCGGCACCGCCTTGACGTCAAGTATGTGGACCAGGCACGACTCTTTGCAACGTCGAGCAGAGAGATAAAAAATCGGTATCACTCGGGATTGGGTTATAGCTTCAAAGGTATAGGTGAAGAGTTCAACATGAAGCTTTTTCTACGGCTCAAATACAAAGTAAGAACAACTTGTTGCCGAACAAAGCGACTCCTCTTAGCCTTCGTGACTGTGCCTGTCACGGAGAATGTCGCGCCTGTCACACGTTACGCGTCCCAAAATTTGGACGGCCCGGGGAGAACGCGAGGACGGTTATTACAGAATGGCTTCAGCATCGACATCCACAGGCTTCGACCCTCGAAAGCACGTCGGCGTGCGCGCGGAACGCGCAACCAATGTATCCAGCACAGACTTCCCTGGTTACTACCCCGACGAGGACCACTCGTGGAGCCTTGAACAGTTTAAAGAGGTGCGCAGCAGGTACAGTTCGCCGTACGAGAGTGATGACTGAACGCGGTGCTGGGTGAGGTAGAAGCTGCAGGTGAAGGTCCAGAGGCTCTCGGGGCGTTCTATTGAATTCGACCTTGTGGGCGTTGATGCGTCCATTGCGAATGCCGTTCGCCGAATACTCATTGCAGAGGTATGGGCTTTGCACGCGCGTTTGACGTGAGGAAAGCTGATTTTTTTGTTACAGGTTCCTTCCATAGCTGTGGAGTACGTTTACGTGTGGAATAACACGACCGTGATGGCAGACGAGGTTTTCGCGCAGCGGCTAGGGATGGTCCCACTAAACGTCGACCCCACATTGATGGAAATGAAAGAAGGTGCGTCGCCTCGCGTGTCTTCGTTCGAAAATGCCAAGGCTAACCGCAGCATCCCCTTAGCTGTCACGGACCAGCCAACTGACCGCAATACTATCGTCTTCAAGCTCGCAGTAACATGCGAACGGAACAAGTCCGCACCTAAAGACTCGACTGACGACTCCGTCCGCTTCGTAAACTCGGAGGTCCGAGCGGGACACCTTACCTGGGTACCCCAAGGAGAGCAGGGCGTTGTGTTTGCGGGAAAAGAGCCAGCCCCAACGAACCCAAACATCGTTCTCATGAAGATGCGTCCAGGGCAGGAGGTCGACATGGAGATGCATGCTATAAAAGGTGTCGGGAAGGACCACGCGAAATTCAGTCCCGTCGGTGCGCCCGTTTCATCCACACTCATAACATTATCCCCTGAGAGTCGTCCCATATAGCCACCGCCAGTTACCGCCTCCTCCCTCTTGTCCTCCTCAACCACAAAAAGCCAGTCCCTCCGGAGCTGGCACACAAATTCCAAAAATGCTTCTCTCCAGGCGTCATCCGCGTCGACCCCGTCACAAACGAGGTCAGTGTTGACGAGCACAACCTTCGCAATGAGACCATGAGCCGCGAGGCGCTGCGACACCCCGAATTCGAAGGCTGCGTCGAGCTCGCACGTATGCGCGATCACTTCATCTGTAAGTATATCGTTATGATCACTTGCAACGGGAATGGTACACTGACACTGCAGTTCCGCAGTCCATGTAGAGTCCGAGGGTCCATATGCACCGGAGAGGCTGCCCCTAGAGTCCATCAAGGTCATGCGGGAAAAAATTGCGACGTTGAAGCGTGCGGCGGAGGGTCTTCTGGTCGCAGACTCCGGAGATGGGGACGTGCAGATGGCAGATGCATAGTGTAGTTTTATTAGGCATTTAATAGAGATCATATGTGTCGGGGGAGTTTTCGAAGATTCTCGCTACATGTGTCAGTATAGATGTGATAAGAGTTATTGGCGAGGCAATTCGGGCTATCGGCCGAAAATGCACCGGCCAACTGTTTCCCCCACACCATCGAGCTGATTGTCGCACAAAATGACCGACGTCGAGCATCATGTGAACATTCAGCGGGCTCTCAGTGGACATAAAGCCCCATGCAACTCGAAGCTAATCACTCGAACTCCTCGACGCAACAGGTTTCGAAGCCTTCAAGAAGCCTTGGTTGACGTTGCTGTCGTCTCTTTCCCAGCGTGACGCCTTGGAGTTCTCTACCACGTTCTTTTGCCATGCTTGCTCGAACGGCCAAACAGCATGTCTCGGCGTTGTCATGGAAGGCTCTGACCCCTCAAGCTCGTACAAGCAGACTGTACGTGCTGGTGCATCCAGACCCCCTCAGACGATCCTAACAACTGAACACTTTCCCACACATAGAGCGACCTCAGCGGATACCCCTGCCAACCTTCCGCTGTCTGGTGTCAGAGTTCTGGAACTCGGACAGTTGATTGCAGGCCCGTTCGCAGGCCAGCTCCTTGGGTACGACTCGTGAACCGCCAAGCCTGTAGATTCAGCAGCTGACCATAAATCTGCAGACACTTCGGCGCAGAAGTAATCAAAGTCGAGCCACCGAATACTGGCGATCCCTTGCGCGTATGGCGCGAGCTTGATGTCGATGGTACCAGTCCGTGGTTCCGCAGCTTAGGACGCAACAAGAAGAGCGTGACGATTGATTTGCGGAAAGACGAAGGCAGAGCGTGCGCCATTCCTCCTGAGTGCATATATGCGCGTATTTCTCACAGATCCTGCCATACAGCCTCGTCAAGAAGTTAGCGCTCGAGTCCGATGTTGTCCTCGAGAACTTCAAGCCAGGAAGTGCGTTTGCTCTTCACGCATGTAATGTCCTATCCCTGATTCGCGCGTCCACAGCTCTTGAAAAATGGGGCCTCGGACCTGCTGACCTGCAGCCGCTGAACCCGTCTCTGATTTTCACGCGTGTGTCGGGCTATGGTCAGACCGGCCCCTGGGCAAAGCGCCCCGGATACGCGTCTGTGTGCGAGGCGGAGTCGGGCTTCCGCTATATCAATGGTTTCCCAGACCCCGCGACCGGAGGCCTCGCTGGGCCTCCTGTACGCCCAAACCTAAGCTTGGGCGATTCGGTGGCAGGGCTGCATGCAGCCTTCGGGACCGTAAGTCTTATCGGTACTATTGAGAAGTGTCAGAAGGCCCACAATTAATTTGTGGACGCGTGCAGGTCCTTGCGTTGCTGGCTAGACGTGTGAAGCAAGATAACGGCCTGGCTGGAGGCTCAACGGTTGACGTCAGTATATTGGAAAGGTACGCCGCACCAACTTGGTAACGTTGGAGCGATGTTCACAGCGTCAACCCAGTCTTCTGAACCTGATGGAAGGCATCATCCCCGAGTACGATCGCAAAGGAAAGGAAAGGCTGCCGTTCTTGTCTCACAATGCTCATATTGATACAGCGGCTAATGGCCATCCCTGCTCCAGGTCCGAAGCCCGTCAGGCTCTTCTCTCACCGGCATCGTGCCACCAACGCCTACCCCTGCCTCCCCTCGCCCGCGACGCCCACCACGCCGACGTACATTATCATCGGCGCGAATGCCGACTCGATGTATGAGCGCCTCATGCAGACCATCGGGCGGCCCGGACCTGATAGGTGCGGACTACAAGCAAAACCCAGAGCGTGTCGCGCGGCAGGCGGAGATCGAGCAGGCCATCGGTGCGTGGACGAGCGCACGGAGCGCAGAGGAGGTGCTCGAGACGCTGAATGAGATCGGGGTTCCCGTCGGGCGGGTCGTCAGCGTGCGGGAGATTGTAGAGGGTGAACAGGTGAAGGCGCGCGGGCTGGTGGAGGACGTGTGGGTCCCTGCTGGCGCGAGTATGAAGAAGAAAGAGGCGGTGGGAGAGGGTAAGGAGATCGAGGAGGACGGCTGGATGGTGAAGATGCCGAAGGTGGCGCCGTTGCTGGAGGGCTGCGATGCGTGCACTCGGTGGGCAGGCCCGGACCTGGGTCAACACAACGAAGAGGTTTTCATGGGTCAGCTTGGCCTTTCAGACGAAGAGATGAAGAATCTTGTCGAGCGGGGCATTATTGGGGGACGGTAGACTACGGTGCGCCGTAACGCGTGCCCTTTCTTATATTGCCAGATCCAATTCTAGTATTTTTTTGGAAGAACCATTTCAAGGGCGATCGTCGTTACAAGCTGAAAGTAGTACGTTTTCTGGTGCGTATTTCTACAAGACCCGTCGATTTCCCCACTGTCATACACCGTACGTTCCTTCATCTTCTCCCATAGCACAGATGTATCACTCACGAAGCTGAATCAGATTGAGTTTAGTGGCGCAACGTGTCTCGGGAGTTGTCCCAGTAAGCTCTCCGATTCTGAGGGAAACTAGTGTTAGAAAGAGCTCAGCGACGACAAGGTAACGCACTTGATGTTCAGCGCCACATTTATAGTCCGGGCCTTCTTAGTCCCGTTCGCGCCAATGTTCACCTGATATTTCACACCATAGGATCGCAGCTAGAGGACATATCCACGTAAGAAATCGGCGCCGTTCGTATAGAATGGGGATGAAATGCTCGCCTGGGGTACGGTGACTGCGTCAGAAAAAGTCACAGTGGAGGTGGGATCGATGTCTTGTCCAATGGCTGTCTTGAGGTCTTCGCGTGAAGTTGGGGTATGGTTGACGGAGATATCGCCATCAGTCGCCGAGCTCGCCACAAAGGCGTCGAATGCAGAATCGAACCCTGTGTCGGTTGCAGTGTAGAGTTTGGTGATAACGTCTTCGCCCCAGTTTGGCCAGTCGGCGGTCATCTTGATGGTGGCACGAATACTGAGGGGGCGAGGGAGCTTGGAGGCTATGTCGCTTGGTGTGTCTTGTTATATATGCTGATCCTCTGATATAAATCATAGAAACAATCCCAAGGTACTCATTGGGGCACTCCGCAGATCGGAGGCGTGTAGGTCATGAGACCCTGGCCTGCGACATGAAACTCTATCTATTTCTCAAACCCGTTGCGAAGCAGCCGCATGAGTTGGACGGATAGAAGTTTTTTTGCGCAACGAGGGATCTGGGGGACACGACGGAGCGCCTGGACCATCGAGAAAGGTATGTATGCAGACACCGTGGTTCTCCCATCGATTGACATATTTTTCGAATCGAACGTTTCGTCAAATCGTGCATTCTAGACCCCAGTGAAATCCAAAGCATCAGTGAAGCCGTCGACAGTGACCGTTACGAATTTGACCAAGCATCCTTCGCAGGGCAACTGTCAAACGGATGGCATAGCACGAGATGCCGACTTTCTACCACCCCACCTACGACGATCCCCTCCTTAGGCCTATTCATCCTGTATTCCTTTGCTTCACTGATGAAAACGCGTCGCGAATCTAGGTGTATCGCGTGACTATCTTCTAAAAAGCGTCGCGCTCTATGTCTGGTCTTGATTATGTTTTTGAGGCACATCGCGCCGGCCGTACTCTCCTATACCCTTTCATGTGTTGGAGGACGCGTCCATCCGTGCGAGTCCAATATCACTCCCACAGAAACGGACAAGACCTGTGGATACAGGCATTCTGGAACTTCGCAACGAGGCAAGTATCGTTCCGCTAGGAACGAGGTGAGCTGGGCTCGTCCACGAAAAATGCACTGTTCTATATGGGTGATCAGAATTTCATCTTGTCGGAGAGTCGAAGATATGCTGCCAGTGCAGTTTTTGCG